>SRMA01001191.1:7994-33761 GCA_007224835.1 Danionella cerebrum
TTCCAAAGGGTAGGATCAGCAACTGCAAAATCAACAGAGCTTCCTTTGTGTTCTAGACAAATTACTGGCAAACAATCCCTGGAAAATTATTAAACCAGAAAAAATGTTCTCTTTTCTTCGTGCCAGTGAGCAAACAAGCAGCAACATTCTGAACTTGCTAAAGATGAGCTACAACTGAGTTGGATGCACTTATAGAGAGGAGGTTACAGTAATCCAAACGCAAGGTGATAAAGCATGGATTATTGTTTCGAAGTTGCCTCTGATCAACCAAAACCTTTGCAAGCTGCTTCAGATGATTAAAAACTCCTTGAACCTATTCGTCTGTCCAAATTATTATCAGTCTTTCAACCTAAATTACTCACAGAAGGCTTCTGTGAGACATGAGACTGTGTTACTGCTGGGGTTAAGGCCAATTATTTCTGTTTTGGCTACATTAAAATGTAAAAAGTTAAGATCCTTCTAAGTTCTCCAGGCATTGTGATGGAATTTGCTCCATTATAGCTGCAAATATAACTGGATATCATTTGGATAGCAGTGGAACCTGCAGTTGTGTCCAAATGAAAGTGGGCCTAGAATAGAGCCTTGTGGAACTCCGAATCGCAAAGGAGACAAGGAGGACCTGCTCTTTTTTTATTCGACGTGAAAAGACCTGTCGGCTAGATATGATTGGAATCACTTCCTATGCCCACCGACTCCTGCAAATGCTCAAAAAGAATGTTATCGGTATTAAAAGCAGTTGTCAGATTCAATAAAACCAACACCGGACACAGAATGAAACACTTCCAAAATGCCATTTTTCAATAAGAAAAGCTTCCAGTTGGTTATGTACCAGTTTCTCTAGTGTTTTTTTTTTTTTTTTTTTAAGAAAAGGCCATTTAAAGATGAGTCTGTAGTTCAGATCCAGACCTGGACCAATTTTGATGACCCTAGGACCCAAGGTAGATAAAATCTCTTTTTAAAATAATCGTGGCATTTAAAAAATATAAATAAAAATTTTATATTTTATGACAAATCTCTTGCATATACTATGTTTTAGTCTTAAACATAGACTATCTTGTTTTGGCTTTCTCAGCAAAAAAAGTCTCCCTCCACTTAACCTCCAAACACTCTCGCCACATTCCAAAGAGAGGCAAATCACTGCTTTTTTTTAGTTTATCATGCTGAAAACAGTAGTTTTATTTTGCATTTATTGTATAGTGAATGGAGGACGGCTGTGATTTGAAGACTACCAGACTAGATGTTATGACATTATTTCAAACCCTTGCCTAGGGTGGTAAAAAGGAAGTGAGAGATTATCCCCACCTTTTTAAATTTACCCAATAACAACCTTTGCAGTTCAAGTATAATCCAGATGCTGGATACAAACAGGATGTTCTTTCTCTGCAATAAGGAGCAAAAGCCAACTGCTGCAATCCAATGTCATATAGACAAGCTGCAAACCCAGACTTGTCTACTGGAGTGTAATCGAGAGAAGCTCAATTTGCCAAATCTTGAGTACAGCATTGAAGAACTTGATACAACAGCAGCCAATTCTTTACTTTGCTATTGGTGATGAAAGCTTTGGATGCTGCTTGGCAGTGGAGTATAGAGTAACTGTGCAGGTGGGTATTTACTGTGGCCCATTCTTTCTCTGAGAATTGATGTCTTTGTGAACTAATAGAATCTCCTAAAACCTTTGATAATTTAAAGCATTTTCATTCATTTGCAGAAAACTGAGTGAATAGAAATGAGTTGTTTCTTTTAAAAACAGGTTTTATTCACGCCTTTGACGAAGTCACACGAGTCAAATGGTTACATTAAGGCTGGACATGAACGGCTCAATTTCCCTCCACCCAGAAGTGATGCACTATTTACAAAGAAGCGCCTTCTCTCGTGAAATCTGGAAGGAAACACACAAGAGGCAAACAAAGGGAAAGATGGAGCACTTACCTGCTAAGTATATTCACCAGAGCATGTAAGAAAAAAGCCTCTATTTTTTAAATTATTTCCTTGTTTTCATGACAATAAAAGTTATTTAATTGATATTTTATTTGTTTATTAAACCTATGTTAAAGTGTGTTGCATCACACTTTACACAATCACAACTTAATTAATTTCAATTACTCATTTACTTATTTCTGCCGGTGCCTCCCTGGAAACGCGAGCCTCGGTTGACACAGACAACTCCACACAATCCTTCTCTCTGATTGGTCTTGGCGTAATGAAGTCATTTCTTTAGCGGCTCATTAATCTGCAGTTCTAGTGTATTTATTAACTCTATTGGAGTTGAATTTTTCAGAGACTAATGAGAAAACGTTCGGGACTAAAGTCCCGGATGCTCAAGTGGTAAGGGTGCGTTTGCATCTGATTTGCGAGCAGATTCTGGCTCACAGCGGTACGTTTCCTCCAAATGCCATTACAGCGTCTATCAATGTTGCTTTAATAAAAAGTTGATCATAATAAATTTCTGTAATCTCCCTCATATCTCTGTTAACCATTAGACAGTAAATTTGCATACAGGTCATGAATATACAAATCAGTAACCAATAGATGGGGAGTAGTTACAATGGTTTTGAATTAAAATCTCAGCCCATTTTCGGAATAAGCCTGGGCTAGAAAAAGAAAACATTACATTGAGGAAAAGAATCACTGCCGGTGCCTATTGGGCGAGAGGCGGGGGTACATCCTGAACAGGTCGCCGGTCCATCGCAGGGCAATATTCATGCACACATTCACACTTAAGGGGAATTTTGATTATTCAATTAACCTAACAGCATGTTTTTGGGACTGTGAGGGAAACCGGAGTACCCGGAGGAAACCCACGCAACCACGGGGAGAACATGCAAACTCCTTCCAGGAAGTTCGAGGCTCGTTGGTGAGCTTCAGCGGGAAGGCTGCAGTGCTACCCACTGTGCCGCCCTATGAACAACATATTATTAAAAATAAAACAATGTCATGACCTATTTAAGTGGGATAAATGACAGGAAGTATATTGTAAAAGGTGACTATAGGTTCAAATATAATCTAAGTTGGATGGTACAGTTGCCTGGATGTCCCCTGATTCTAACTGTCTTTTCCTAACAGAAACTTTGTATTCTGACCACATCCCATAGATCACAATGTGAACATGCTGGTTGAGGTGCATGGGTGTAATCTGCCCATTCATCTGCTCTAGTTCAATACTACTGTGAGTGTCTGCATATAAGGACTGCTGAGCTTCTTTATGGGGTCATGTGAGCATGAAAGACTGATGGTTTATAGAGAGGAACTATAAAAGCCTTTTATTCATTAGCGCAAAATATTGATGGCTTCCTTTTTGCCTTCTCTGAGTTCATGGTGGGATGTATATGCTTTACCATCTGAAAACTTGAATAGAATACCAATTCTATAATACTAATTCAAATAAGTGGACCACTAGAGATGGAAGGCGTCAATTGTTATCATAAATTTTCTGCTTGGCACTGCGATGGAATGGTTATACTAAGATTGTTTCATAAAGACACACATTGTAGTTTCATACAGATCCCAATAAAAAAACAGATATGAGCAGATAAAATATGTTGGTTTCAATTCCAATAGGATTAAAATAGCCATTGCATCAATACATCATATGTATGTCTGGTAAAGTATGACATGATTATACATTGCCCAGGAATTCTATACTATATTGTCCCACACGACACCACTGCTGTCTGCATTGGATCATTGTTGTGAAATGTGACTGTTCCATGGGTCAGTAATGCCCAAATAAGAGATTGCTGGTACAAATGAACAAATACTCCTTTGTGTTTAATGCGTTTTAATAAATAATGTTCTGCTTTGTGTTTAATGCATTTTAATTAACAAAATTCTGCATTGCCCTTTTAGTTACTTTAACCCAGGGGTGCTCACACTTTTTCAGCTTGCGAGCTACTTTTGAAATGACCGAGTCAAAGTGATCTACCCGCTACAAAAATGTAAAACGCCAATCAAAAAACTATTATTTTCAACTTTATTGAGAATTGACAAAACACACAAAATAATGAATTATTTACATTTTTTTGTAGTAACCAGAGTTTCATTTGATGACTTGCACTGAATTGAATCATTAGAACAGTTGTGTGTGACCTGAATTTGGTGGTAATAGAGTGATTTTTATGGGAGCAATTGAGCTTTAATCCAAATAATCAAGAATAAAAATGATGCTCTAATAAATTTTTGTGCAGTACAATATGCAGGTGAGGAGTGGCATGTTGCTTGATTTTGGTTGTAATAGAGTAATTTAGAATGAGGTTATGAAGCATATTCTGGGTAAAACATATTTTGGATCTGGTAATTTGCAGACGGCCCCTAAGCGATTCCATGTCAGCGGGTTGCTCATAGACGGTAATGTGTTTCTGTGAATGCTGAGGGAAACTTGTTTTGATAAAAAACGTTTTGTAGTTTGTCCGCTACATTACAAAGATTAAAAATAGGTTTTGTTTGTTTACTAAGAACATTCTGGTCTCGAGCTATTGAGCAGAGAAAACCGAATCCGTGAATCTGCAGCTAACTTTACTGAACTGTGACGGGATGGATGATCGGCTGATATTGTTCAATTGTTCAATTGATGTATAGCAAGTTCCATGTCCCGAGCATAGACACAGGTGTGTGTGTGGGTGTGTGCATGCATGTGTGTGTGGCACTACCACTAAAGATTAGCTAAACTAATTACCTAAGATTTTAGAAAATAATTAGCATACCCACCCACTACTGGTAAAGAAAAATCGGGAAAAGTCACTATCCCTGAGTTGCTAATATAAATTGTACTAAACAAAAAACTGGATATTTGTAGCAAATGTTTTTAAGTAAGGTACATTTCAACAGGAAATCATTTTAAATGTTGATTTGAAAGTATGTTTTTATCATTCATCAGAAGTTAAGACCCTCAAAAGATTTGAAACTGAATTTAAATGGAAACAAAATATATTAACCTTTTAGTTAATGGATTTTTTTAACAATATAAAGTTCAAAAAGACCAAGAAGAGCAATTAGTCCAAGAAACATGGAATTAATACCCGTTTCGATACGATCTACAGTCAAATACACACTTCTACAGTGAGTTTGTGTGCGTGCCTGCGTGTGTTTGTGCAGTTTCATTCCTTCCTTATTGTAGACCCACACCTTACCAGGCGTTTTCAATTACCCCAGCTCTTTCCTGCTGTAATTAATGAGCTTTTATGACGCTCAATCTGATCACAGATCACATTTGGACATATTTGATAAGCAAACTGGAATCTGTAAAAGGCCACAGTGAATGGAAAAGTAATTACCCGAGAATGTGGGTGTACGTGATGCTACTCCCTCCTGACTCAGGTTAAACATGCTCATCTCCCAACGCTAATGAAGCTCTGGACGCTGCAGCGCTCAAGCAATTTGTTTTGGCAGGTTTCACATGTGCAGCTCTCTCTAGCATTTTCCTGCTTAAGAAGTCCTTAAAAACAGCAATCGTTTAATCAGCCTAATGTTCCACCTTGATAGGTCTAATGAACTTCAACTGGAACATTACTAAGCTTTTCTTGCTCACAGATTCCAGTACTTTTTCATGAGTGTGTAGTAAAGAGTGCTCCACTTCCATACCTAACACGCCTTTTTGCTTTCGATGAACATTTTCATCTATTAAAATTAGTTTCTTTGGTAATTTCACCCCACAGAGCACCGGCAAGGGAAACAGATTTTCCCGTGTCAGTATTTTCACAGTATATTCATTGAAATTCATTCTAGATACATTAGAATTCTAGATTCCTATAAATGTTTTAAAGGGGCCATAGTATGCAATTTTTAAAGCAGTTATAATAAATATTTGAGCCTTCTATATTAGCACTGCACCGACTTCCTAAATGCAATAATAATCGTAAAGTCTTTGAATCACCTTGCATTTTTGTCCCTGCAAACCACCATAAAAATCTAGAAATAACAACACGCTTCACGCAGTTCAGTACCCGTGTGTGCTCTCGTGCTTGCGTGAGATAAAGTTAATGAATAAAGGTTGGATTTATTTCATGCAAATATTGTAGGAATGTGTTTAATCTCTCTAATGTTGTTTGGTTGACATTATTAACAGGGTTTAGTTTTAGGGCTTTTCAACCAATTTATTTAGCTATACACCAAATGGCCACTTTATTAGGTTCACATGTCCAACTGCTTGTTGATGCAAAATTTCTAATCAGACAATCACACGCCAGCAACTTTAAGGAAGTAGACATGGTCAAGACGATCTGCTGCAGTTGAAACCGGAGATCAGAATGGGGAAGAAAGGAGATATAGAAATAATATGTACTGAACTCTCTGAGGAATGTTTTGTACTTTGTTGAAACTATGCCATGAAGCAGGGAGTTCATGTATATACGGGGGTCGGTAAGCATTTGATCACTTTGTGATTTTGCTCATACTTAAAATCGTGGAGGGGTCTAGAGTTTTCAGCATGTGAAAGGCAGCAGCTAAGAATAAAAATCCACATTTTTCTACTTTTCCGGTCTTGAACTGTTTTCAGAAATCACATCATTAACTGCTTTAGACAAACTCAGTGATTCTGCTCACTGTATGTCATTGACGTGTGCTTATCAGGGTTCGGGTGTTGTGCTCTTGTATTTGCACGTTGATTGTTATTTACTCTACAAAAAGAATCAAAATCTGTACACACAGTTTCGTAAATATTTTTAAAGTTTTGTGTGAATGTATATTTGCGGCTTTGTTCATTTTAGTATGAGTTTTGCAAGTTTACTACACAGGGCCCCAACACACCAGAAAACAACTTGCACTTTGCTCTCACTGTCGTAATGTAACAATGTAATAATACTTCATCACATTTATTAATACTGGAGTATTAAATGTTTCATATTACTTTTAGTAAATGAAAGCTTTGCGAGCTTTGACTAATCATCGACTGTCTTCTTTGCTTTTGTTAATGCGCATCTCTTTGTGACAAATCATCTCGCTTGTTCTTGGTTCCACATGCCCAAACCAGTTCAAATCCACTGCGAATGTCTTCAACTAATATATACCATGGTTTTCTCACAGGCCAGTGAAATGAAGCCAAACTACGGCCATTGCCCCCATGGCACTGCTTACAGAATGATTTCTAGCCAATACAAGCCAGATGGGAAAAAGCGTAACCTATCTCATCCTTTTTTGGTTGACTTTTAAAAAAAATGGATGGCATTGCATGGTGCCATTCCCAAAGAAGTGCTTGTGTACTGCCCTCTTGGGAAAAATTATGTTGAAAACAAACAATCTGTAAGTTATGGTGTATCATGCCACCCGTGGGAACTGTTGTGTATTATTGCTGCTCATGGACCTCCATGAATATACATGGACACTGTGTAAATCGTAATCCACTACAGCAGGAAACTGATTCATAAATCTAGAATGCTGGTTTTAGTCCGCTGGTAGTTATTTTTTCCTTAAGTAAAAGCTTCTGCTTCAAAACTTGATCAGATTACTGAATTTGACAAATTAGTTCACACTAAACAACCCCATCACAGTATTGGCAACACAGAGTTTTTTGTTTAAGCAATTGTCTTGAAAGCATGTACCTAAAACGTAAAGTTCCCTGTTGTGAAACTTTTTAAGCTTATTTCAGTTTCTTTTGTGGTTCTAAAGCATTGGTCTGGTCAACAAAACCCTTAATTAACATATGCTTTTGTTAGTCAGACACTATAGCAACACACAATATTTAAAAACTACAATGAGCTTCCCCCTGTTTGAAAGTCTGGATACATCAATGGCATTTAAAAAATTTCCCTGAAAAATATACCATTAAAATCCCATACACTGTAATTTTGAAATCAAAGTAAAATTCAACTTAATAATAATAATTATACATTTTAGACAATGCGCCTTAGTGGGCACTCAAAGACATGGCACATAAAAAAAAATCTGCAGCAGTGACACATCAAGGGATAAAAGCCAGTCTAAAGAGGTTTTGAAAATCGTCAAAAAAAGCTGTTTCGAACCCAGTCTGCCAATCATTAGTGCTGTAGAAAAATGTTTTTCCATCATAATTGGAGATGGGAAACTCCAAACAAAATCAATTTAAAACACAAACGCTAATTTCTTTTTCAAAACGTGACAATTCCATATTTTAATGGGACAGGTAGCAACCGTACTGTCAGCACATCTTCTGCGACAGCTGACACACAAGGTTTTTTTTTTTCATACACTGATACTTGAGGACCCAGGTCTACAAGGTTGTTGCGTAGAGCCTCAAAAGACCAAAACAACCATCCCACCCACACACACAGCCTTCTCCCTCCCCATTTAACTGAAGACAGATGGCTTGTTGGGTAATGAGAATGGGGTTATAAATGTGAAATGCAAAAAAGCAATTAGGGTACACAAGGTCACTAAAAGTAAACTCCAACAGCCAGTCTCTCCATCTGCTGTGAGGTAGCGCTGGGCTTCCTGCATTGAAATGCCTTCCTGCATGAGGGTAATGGCATGGCTCCCAGCTGATTGATTCCTCTTACATGCTTTGTTGAAATGGGACATGGATGGATACACTCAACATGGTTTTTGTATCAGTGTGCGTCTCAGCCTTCAATTAGTTTCTGTTGCAGCTCAGTCTGCTCTCTGGCAAATAATGCTGCAGCTGCAAACACCAGTACACATATGCACATACTCCTATTTATGAAGACGGCAATAAACAAAGGTGAGCTTGTTTACATTTCCTCCACGAGGTATTGGATGGTGGCGGGAAAACAAGGCTGCTAGATAGCAGGGGAAGTGAATGCATACTATAAAAAGAAAGCAAACAAATGTGGTTTAGAAGATATTTTGTGTTTGCTCTGTCAACCATTCATTGAATCACCTTCACATTGTCAAGGCATCCACATTTTAGTTTGACAATTGAGTGACTCAGCAAAGCTTGGTCAGACGTGACATGTTTGTCAGTGTAATAGCAGCACAAGATGACAGCAGAGGAAATCCTTCAGCCTTTTTTCTGACAATTGACTGTGTGGGCGATTATTTCCATAACATTTTTGAAATGAGGTTCTTTCACCATCTATGTGCCACTTTCAGAATGCTTTTCAAACCTCTTTCCACAGCATTCTCTTCTAAGACAAGGCAAAACTGTATAGTGCATTATCATACATTGGCAATTCAAAGTGCTTTAAAAAAAAAAAAAAACTGATCAGAGATAAAACAGGGATAAAAGCATTACAAAGAGGAAAACATCAATTTAATACTTTGACGAGGTAGCGGGGCTGATCAACAATACCAGGTGTGACTCATCAGGCTGCACGCATTTAAGCGCAACGCAGCTGGTGAACAAAAATATACAAAGTACAAGAACAAAGTACACCGGGAGCAGTGTATGGACGCCATGAGAGCCAGCGGGTGCCGAAGGAGCCCAGGAGGTGTCCACCAACTCATCAGCATCCTGTTCATCATAAGGTTGTGTACATTTCAGCGAAGTGTCACATTGAAGTGCGGGAGAAAGCGGACAAAAGAAAAACTTGAATCACGATTTGGAAACAGGATTTTGTTTAATTTTTCTACATTTTTTTGTAAAATTGGTTTGAAAAACTTTGGATGTGGCACTTTTAAAAAAATGGATTTGGAAATAAACTCCTCAAATTTTCTACATCTCATCTGAAGGCAATGAAGTTTAATGCCTTGGAATCCTATCAATGAACCGCACTTGAATTCACTGAGCTCCTGAGAGTGGCCCAACCTCTCACAAATGCAGTCTACATGTTTAGGTGCATGATATAAGCACACAAATACTCCTGTAAATGTTCAGAACGTCCGAATCCGATTTGGTGGTGCAGTGGGTAGCACTGTGGTCTTTTAGTTAGAAGGTTGTCAGTTTGAGGCTTGCCGGTGACCTTCCGGGAAAGAGTTTGCATGTTCTCCACGTGCTTGAGTAGGTTTCCTCCAGGTACTCTGGTTTCCCCAAAAATATGTGGCAGGTTAATTGAATAATTTAATAAAAGTGTGAATGTGTGTGTTTTTCCCTGTAATGGATTAGCGAACATGGTGTACCCACGCCTCTTGTGAGCTGAAGATGAATGAATGAATTTTTCACCTATACTGACGTTTCAAAACAAGTAAATGGAGGAAATGTCTATGACGTATGGTTTTCACAAAGCTTTTATTTTCAATTTTCTAGATTAACACACATTCCTTTCATGTGAATGGCGCAGACAAAATCCCCAACCATCCAGCTCTATTCAGAATTTTTTCCCATTGCTTTAAATCTAGTTATGGCTTTGTTTTTAGGTTTTAAGCTTTGGAGAATGGTTTGGTTTCAGTAAACAATACAAATATTTAATCTTTAAAGCGTTAGCTTTGGCCATGCATGGTTAACTACATGTGCAGACTTTCAAAATGGCCGGAACTGATGGATGAATGCATGAAATCAAATCATGTCCGGCCATAACCAGCAAGACCAGAATCAAATTTTCTGGTCTGAACCACTCACAAATCTCTTTCAATCATGAAATGGGCTGTGGGCTGTGGAATGGCTATCCATTCCCTGAGTTTAAATGTTTTCTTCCCCCAAGAGTGAGAAACACGCAGGCTTCTATAAGTGTAAAAGCTTTCCCTGTGATGGGTTCTGACTCCTACCAGTCATTATCTGAGTGGTCCTTTGCATGTTTTCCGCCAGGCATTGTTCTAAACAGAAAGCACTCAATTCAATATGGCTGACCAGTTTTTGTCCCTTGGGATTTTATACAGCTACAAGCTATGAAAACCAGCCTGTCTGTCCATCTGCCCATTGTTTTCTCCATTTCTTTTCGTCCTCTGTTGCTCTGCCATCCTTCTTTAGCCCCATCCTCAGGGCAGACTTTAAACACATGCTCAGGGATGAGGAATCCTGGGAAGGAGTATGGGTGAGTAAGGAAAAGAAGCGAAGCACATTTCTTCATCAGCGATTCACACTGACGTCTCGAGCTTGTGCTAATGAAGTCACATTTATCTCTGGCCTGCCTAGATTCCATTAACCTGCGTCTAATTGTGTTAACTCATGGTTTGGCTTTAAGTGGGCCATGTTGGACCTGTGTGAGCCGTGGGACACTGTCTGTGTGTGCGCCATTGGTTCGACTGGTTAATAGTTGTGCGTCGATATAATATAAACTTCATAAAATGTAATATTAGATGGTTTTAAATTAATTAAAAGATAGAAACCTTTTAAAAAATTTTTAAAATATTTAAACCCTTACAACCCTCTGTCAAAATTGCAGTCACAGAACCTTCAACCATACAATGTGACATTTTCGTACTTCTTACTGATTTTTTTAATGTATTATTTAACCTTTAGAAGTCTGTGTAATAAATAATAAATTGTGGCAATGTTTGTTTATATTATTATTATATTTAGTGCAACCCGAGGTTGATATCAAAAATATCAAAAAAACTAACCTTTTAAAACTTTTCTTAAAACGTATTTAAAACATTTCACATGATTGTTCTGCTGACTGTAGTTGTGTGGATAAATTTCAAAATGTTGTGCTCATGCGGTCACACAGAGTAGAATCAACGTTGTTCAGCTCATAAATCCTTGTTTAGGCTTTTAAAATTTTGTTCTTCTGCTATTTTTATTATTAAAAGACAAGGATTTTTACAAAAAAAAATAGTAATTTTTCTGTACATTGATTCGGAGCATGGCAAGCTAAAGCTTAGCATGCTATGATTTTAGCGCGTAATCTTTTTTTGTTTAATTCTTCAAAACAAAAGAGTAAATTACAGTTAAAGCCACAATTTATGAACAAAGGCGAGGCTCCGGTGGGAAGAACCCAGGGTATAGAGGTAAGCAACTATTGTGTGGATAACAAACCTGGAACTGCTGCCAAGATTTTCAAACATTGATTTAGAAAATTGGGCTGTAAATAAATATTGAATACCACAGATAGTTATATTGAAGGCTCCATCACGAATGAAGAAGTTATTGTTAAATATATTACAATATTGGTCAGATAATGATTTGATTAAAACACATTCCTGCAGCATTGCACACAACAGTAAGAGATTATTATTCTTGCTTTCAATCTTAAATGGCGGCTGTGTGAAAGAGGAATATTGTGTCAGTCTGAATACCAAAAAAAAAAACAAATAAATAAAACCCTCATAAATAAAAGAAATTCCTTGAATTACACTATTGATCAAAACTTTTCAGGATTGTTAAAGTGGTGAAAGCAGGGCTCTGAGAATAAGATAAACAGCAAATTGGTTCATTTAACTTGAACAAGTACAACAGTGTTTTCTGTACCACCATCATTTTTGAATGATCTAGGAAGAAAGAGTTAGAAATATTGTGTTCCTTTAGTTTGTTTATATGTCTTCTGGTCACATGACTACTGTTACAAGACTCTCCCTCTCAGGTCGCAATTAGTTTTTAGCTGTCTAATTAATTTACGCTGTCCAAAAAAATCTAAAATACCATAAAATGCTGTAAAGATCAAACCAAAAGGTGCCAGTCAATTGGTCCATTTTTAAAACGAGTATTCAGCATTGAGTTTGCATAAAAATAGGTGATTGGTCTGTGGAATGTTGGTCCACTCTTCTTCAACGACTCTGCGAAGTTTCTGGATATTGGCAGGAATTGGAACACACTGTCGTATACGTCGATCCAGAGCATCCCAAACATCCTCAATGGGTGACATGTCCGGTGAGAATGCTGGCTACGCAAGAACTGGGATGTTTTCAGCTTCCAAGAATTATGTACAGATCCTTGCAACATGGGGTCATGCATTATACTGCTGCAACATGAAGTGATGGTGATAGATGTATGACACAACAATGGACCTCAGGATCTTGTCACGGTATCTCTGTGCATTCAAAATGCCATCAATAAAATGGCCTTGTGTTCTTTGCCCATACCATAACCCCACCACCATCATGGGCTACTTGATCCATGACATCAGAAAACCGCTCACTCACACGTCTGCCATCTTGCCTGAACAGTGTAAACCAGGATTCATCCGTGAAGAGAACACCTCTCCAACGTGCCAGATGTCATCGCATGTGAGCATTTGCCCACTCAACTGGAGTGACGTCGAGACCCCGATGAGGATTATGAGGATGCAGATGAGCTTCCCTGGGATGGTTTCTGACAGTTTGTGCTTAAAATCTTTGGTTATGTTAACCGATTGTTTCAGCAGCTGTCCGAGGGGCTGGTCTCAGATGATCTTGGTGGTGGACATGCTGGATTGTGGAGGTGTTGGGCTGGTGTGGTCACACGTGGTCTGCAGTTGTGAAGCCGGCTGGATGTGCTGCCAAATTCTCTGAAACGCCCTTGGCAATGGCTAATGGTAGAGAAATGAACATTGAATTCCCCAGCAACAGCTCTGGTGGACATTCCTGCTATCATCAATCCTATTGCTGTGTGATACAACTGAAGATTTCAGAGTGGCCTTTTCTTGTGGCCAGTCTAAGGCACACCTGTGCAATAACCATCAGCATCTTGATATGGCACACGTGTGAGGTGGGATGGAGAAGTGCTCACTATCACAGATTTAGATCTTTGAGTTCATCTCCTAAAACAAATGAGAGCAATAACAAAAGTGTTGCGTTTATATTTTTGTTTAGTGTAGTTTGACTTAATAAGAGCCAGTTTCTGTCATTTTTAGTGCTCTCAAGCACATGGTTCTCAAGCACAAGATTTTGTAGCACTTCTGCATGAGATCACCCCTCCTCATTTCATTAATGACAGGGGAAAGTGTTATTAATGGAGAATAATTGATTTGTATTAAGAACAGTAACAGTAGCATTAATAACTGGGTTACAATTCAAACTTATGACTAATGTGTTGTTTTCAGTTTATTTTGTTCTTGCCATTTAATAATTTAAATCAAACACAATGCAGTCTTGAAATCAAATAAAGTGCAACTTTAACATTTCAACCATGTTCGAGTGAAACCAAGCTATCAAAAAAGGTGGTGTGTGTGTGTGTGTGTGTGGGGGGGGGTAGTAGTGTAGAGAGTGAGCAAGTCTCTGAGCTTAAGGTTTTCTGTATGCTATGTCTACACACTTGCTTGTCCCTTTTGAGGTTGACTCATTAAATAAATAGAACTCTCTGGACTGGATTTGGTGGTTTTTGGTAGTCTTTCCAAGCATGTATGTTAATAACCAGATAACCAGAACTTCTCTCAGTAAACAAGTTGTCCTTCCAGAGCTCCTGAAGGTTATACAGCTGTGTTTTCAAAAATGTAGCATGGCACAATGCAACACTTTTCAATGTCACACAGCACTAAGCATCATTTGGGCAAACCTTCATTTTCCAGAGGATATTTGGACAGGTGCCACCATCCTCATTGTCCAAATCACACAGAATACAAGATGGAGGATGCTCACAGTTGAATTGGGTGACTCACTTGAAAAAGCTGAGGTGCACAACAAGAGCTCCTTGGATTTCTTCGCAGGGGCCCGAGGCAAAGATTAGTATGTGTAAGAGATGATGAGAGCTGAAAAAGGTGGCGATGGTGAGTTTGCAGTGTGTGAAATTGGAAATGGGTGGCTGGCGCTGTCAATCTCCTCAAGTCTCCGCACTCTCACTAATTTGCTGTTGTCTGTGTCATTTTGTGCTCTGACCATGGTTTGGATTATCAATGAGTGTAAAAGCATTCGGGGAAATCTGCATAGATCCAAAGAGTTAAATGGTAACATCATGACAATCGTGTTTTTATACTGGATTGTTGTGTTTCTATTTTTACGATTGTAAGAAAAACTATTCTGGTCGGCGAAGAACATGAAGTGCTCTGGGTTCATAGAAGTCTTGATTGAACCACAATCTATTCAAAGTTTCACTCTTTCTGACGCGCTCATTTTATGTTTGTTTCTCCCATAGAGAAACATGTTAATGAATAGTTAAAAGGGACCGTTTTTTAAAAGTGACCCCAAATGCTGTTGTATGAAGAATCACTGTTGATCGGATCTCTGTATTTTGGCTGATGTGTTTATTTTGTATACATATAACACAGTATAGGTAATTCCGACTGGACACTGTTAAATCTGCCATATTTACACTACTTCATTACATAATTATAATAATAATAAAAATGCCTTCAATATATATAGCGTTTTTCCAGATGCTCAAAGATTTTCATTATTCATTCACTCCACATTTACACACTGGTGCCATTTTGCGCCTACGGCCTCCTGCCCACCACCAAACACACTCCACCTGTCATACACATCCATTCAGGGCAATGCGGGTCAAGTGGCTTGCCCAAGCCACAAAGGCAGAGTGGTCCTGGCAAGATTGAACCACCAATGTTCTGGTTCTAGGACGACGAACACCACCAAACAGTTTTGTTTTTACAGTGTTGTTTTGTCGCAGACGGCCTTAACTAAATAATTTAGTTGACAAACCTTTTTCTCTCGACGATAATGAGACGATGAGCTAAAAGTTTCTCTGAATACTTGACGAGATGCGCACACTTTTTCCCTTAACGAAAACGATAGTGGATGAAAAGGTTAAGGAGTGGACGGTTACACTTTCAAAATAACATTTCTGCTTTTCATGATTCGTGGCTGTAATCTGTCATTCAAAATATAAAGTATCCACAGCTGCTTGTTTTCCTTGTCTGGACACACACACCACCAGAAGCGTTGTGCACACATTGAGCACAGGGAGTCATGCAGTCCCAACTCTCTGCTGACAAACATGAAAATTTTTCGTTCTTTTGGTGGCAACATCAACAAAAGTACTTTGTGGTGGGAAACGATGGAATAATATCTGCTGCTACCACACCCGCAAACTAATAGACCAGAGACTGCAACAGATGTTTGCTAATAAAGTTAGCAGCCTAACTTTCTGCTGGCTATGAATTAATCTCATAACTCTCAAATAAAATTGTATCCAAACAATGTAAACAAAGTCTGGTTTTAACTTTTGAAAGAACATCAGTGTGGTGAACCTTCAGGTGCTTCTTGAGATTTGTTCCGCCTACTTGATGGCCACAGTGTTTACAATTTTCAGGGAATTTATTCTTGATTTTATTTTTCAAAACGTTTATTTTACAAATACGTTTTCTTCCTCTGTTGCTCTTATTTTTAGCATGTTCATTTAGTATGTTTATTGAGCTTTAGGTAATTGTAAAAAATAAAGCTATAATTGCCAAATTCAAAAGGCTTCAAAGTAAGGAGTATCTGTAACACTTTCAAAATCCTTACTCAAGGCATATATAAGAGGTAGTTACTACAGAACTAACCAGTAATTATCTAGTAAGTATTGTTATCTACTAGGAAGTTTCATTTACCTATTCAGTGTGTACAGAATCATCACTCGAGTTGGGATCCATATGCAGGCTTTATTGGATTCGAGGTCAGACAAGCAAAGTTCAGGCAACGGCGTATGCAGCAATACAGGACAAACAGAGGCGTAGCCAGACAACAGGCTAATGGTCAGGGCAGGCAGCAAACAATCAGAATCCAATGGCAGAAAGAGTAATACAGCATGCAGGTAGCAAGAATCCTAAATGGTAAACAGGCAGGGTCACAACAGGTAGGCATGCACAGGTAGTAAACGCTCAGAATCGCAGTAGAAGGCAAACAAGACTTCGCAATGAGTGATCAGTTTCAGTCTGTTTAAGTAGAGAGGTGAAATGATCTTCAGCTCGGTGTATAATCAATGTGGACCTAGGGATCGTGGGAAATGTAGTGTAGCGGGCAGAAGTTAGTGGGGTGATGGTTCCCTCTGTTGGTCAGAGGAGGGAGTTGCGGGGTTTGTCTCTGTGAAAAGTGACTAATGTCACAGTAACTTCTGAAGTAACTAGTGGTTACTAGTTGGTTACGAGTTAGTTTTGTAGTAACTAAGGAAGAGTATTCTAAAGTAACACCAGAAGATCAATTGCACTGTGTTAACACTTTATTTTGCATTATCCTTTGTAGATCATATATATGCATCATTGTATTTTTTTATCTAAAGCCTATTTATAATGTAAAATGGAGCATTAAATCATGAAAAAATGTAAATACACATTTTTTTTATATTTAAATTCATTTATTAGAAGACAATTTTTAAATCATCTAAACATTATTCTACATTGACTAAAATTTAGACTAAAACTTTTTCTTTTTTTGAAGCAAGAAAGAGCTTGAGCAGAGCAGGGAGCGGTTTTATAGACCCGCCCCCAATTGTGATTGGCAGAGAGGTCCTCACACATCCACACGATCAGCCAATCATAACTCAGGTAACATAAAAACACGGAAACAAGAGTGAGATACAATCACTGAAAAATTAAACTGAACTGAAACTTTCATAAATGCAATAACGTGATTTCAATAACATAAACAAACACATTACGTTTCCCACAGAGATGTAACAATGACTAAAACTAGACTAAAATAAACATGTGACTTAAGCTAAAACATTTTTAAATGACTAAAAGGTGACTAAAATGATTTTTGTCAAAAAGACTAATACTTAGGTGGCTTCCAAAAACAAAACTGCTTCATTAATTGGCCTGGTGACGCAATGGCAGATTATGAGAGCGTGGAATGTGTACACGCTTTGAAACCAACTCACTACACACGTTACATAAACCATACTTTAGCTCTTAAAATAAATTAGTGTTGTATTTGTTTTTAAAACATTTTCCCTTGCAGTATGACACTGGAAAATCTGGAATACAGCTCTTCATTTGTTTCTAAAGTGTTATCCTTTTTGTAGAGTTAGACAAAAACATTTTGAGCTTCACGTTTTTATACTGTAACGTTTTCTAAGGGATGTTGCTGGATCTTGAACATACACATCGGAGGAAAAGCGTTTAGCTCCTGAAAGCTAGAGTTTAACTGGGTTGCACAATCCCACAAACAGCAGAAAAGTGGAGAGTTCTGGGCTGGAGTGTGATGTCAAGCAGCAGCTGATTACCACATACCGCACTGCATAATTGCAAGTCTTTGATTATATCTTCAAACAGAATGACTTCTAAAGGATTTATTTTTTCCTGCATGATGATGGTGATGAGTGTGCTATGTTGACCTCTTTTCGTTGAGAGGAAGGGGGATAGACTATGGGGATGTTGCTTTTGATTAGGTTAGGTAAATACCATTACTATGCAGTGGGTTACGTATTAGAAAAGAAGACGTTGAGGGTGTTGCTCTTTTGTTTTAGGAATTAGCACTTAATTGATTATTTCCTTGTTACTTTTTAGATTTACAAAAAAGTGTTATATATAATTGTTTTTGTAATAATTGTGCTGTATTTGCTTTTTGCATGAAATGGATTACAAAAAATTCAAAGACACAATAGCTGTGTCTCAATCCAGAAGTGTGCATCCTCCCGAGTGTGTATTTCAAGGACACTTGTGTCTCAACGCTGCGAGAAAATCGTCTCATTTCGCCAAAACTCGAAGCTGCCTTCAAATGCGTCCTCCTTTGCCCTGAATTTGGAGAATGCATCGCAACCATCCTTCATGGCTTCAGATATCCCCCAAATGCTTTGCCTTTTTTTCAACAATCAAAAACCAAAACATTTGAAGTTGTATTAAAATATAAATTATTATTGATGTATTCAAGGGATTCTTTAAATGCTGGTAGTGATAGGCGTATTTAAAAATATATTTTGATGTTAAAGACAGTAACACATGTAGCCAACTAAAAGTGAATTAAGTATTAACGCATGTCATGATAAGAAGCAGATGAAGGAGTTTATAAAACTTATGAAAACAGGAAAAATAGCGTATGAAACCTGTTTAAATTACACACAACATAAAACAGAAAATAATCCCAGAGGGAAACTATAGAGTATGTTGTAATACAATGTATTAAAAATAAAAAAGACAAAAAAAAAACGAATAAAGAAATAGAACAATAAAAAATAAAACACTAGAAAATATATAAAGCAAAGAAAAAACTTATAATGATCTTAACATTTCTCAGACATAAAACATAACTCGGTGTTAGAGGTCTTAGTCGTATACAGTTCTTTGAGAAATCACATGGGAAGTTTTGTGGACGTTGGATCAACTAGAAGCGGGTTGTCCAGTCAGTTAATAGCCAAGCTCTTCTGATCTCTCTTGTTCAGGGTGGAGACACCAATGGTTTGCCAGTTCCTAGTCAACTTAGGCAAGCAGCTGAACTTCCAGGGATCAATCTCAGTCAGACAACTAAGCTATCTGGAACAAACCAGCCCTTGGGAGACGGAATGGAAAAGGTGTAAGGGAGATACAGAGGCAAATATGATATTTTGTTAGTCGTTGTGGTAAAATGTGGAGGTTTTGCCTGGCAGACCTTAAACCAAGACCAAGGTTATTTAGGAATCTTTGAGCAATCTTTTGTAGCCCTGGGTTTAGAATGGTGATGTGGATTAGTTAGCTAGAAGCTGATAACCCATAGAACTCAAGTAGCTGCTAAAGGTGTGTTTTATTTTACTCTGCGTAACCGTGACCTACTAGGAATGGTCTTTGACGTTTGCTTTAAATGCTATCATCTAAGAGTCTGTTGTTTCATCTATGCCCTTGCTTTGAGCTTTTTTAAGGAATCCTTTCAAGGTGCAGGAAAGGAAAACCGTTTTAAACTGCCGTCAATGTAAGGGATGTTGATGTAAGCACTGAAGTCATGCATGATTAGTAATGACTGCACTAAAGCAGCATTTCATTGACGTCATCGTTAACCGTGAGATGAGAGAGGGAGCAGGGATGGAGGTTCTCTCCTGATTTGACGTCACCATTTACCACAGTACAGGGGACTATGATGGATGAGAGAAAAAAAGGGAGCAGAGCTAGCAGTGTGTTTGTGTATGTCAAGAGAGAGAGAGACCACTGATGTGTGGCTTTGTCTGCAGAAGGCTGGTGAAATGGACTGTGATATTGGCTTTTAATTTTCCCTCTGTCTCCAGCAGAATGAACGGGAGAGAGGCAGCAGAGGGGGAGGAAAGTGTAGCAATCCATGTTTTCTTACTGACAAACACAACATGACCACAACCACTGAACCTTGTCAATTCCAAAGTCTAATTCTTGATTAATGGAGTGGACTGTTTGCCAGATATCTAAAGGACTGGGTCTAAAGGATCTAAAACTGCAAAACGGTACAAGATATATTTGGAATTTTTATCCTAATCAGAAATGTCAAGTTAAAGAATTAGGCTTTCCTAGCAGCATTTGAAAGACACATTGTAAATGGCAACTTCAAATGATTAAAAAAACAATGGATTACTCGTGTCCAGAGTTGAGTTGGTGTGCTAACTCTCTAAAAGGGGTTCATACAAACACGGACATTCCATGACAGAAACATTCTTGATATTCGAAAACACGGTGCATCCCAAAAACAAGCGGTTGGGTTAATTGAATAATCTAAATTCCTGTTAGATGTTAATGCAATGGACCTTTAGATAGTTGAAGACCCCCATGACCCCGAAAGGGATTAAGCAGGTAGGAAGATGAATGGATGGGGTTTTAACCCTTTGACACTGAAGCTGTTGCGGGCGACAGAATAATAACACTTCAACTAATATAGCTCTGGTTCTATTCTTAATTCTATTCTCTTTATATCAAAAATATCTCAAAAGATTATTAAAGGTGAGAAACAGATTTATTATGGTAATAACGACATTGCGTGTGTGCCAAGGGTGGGAATTGTGACAGATGAGTGATTGATTTCCTGTGATATACTTTAGCTGTGTTAAAGCCGAGCTCAAGAAAGAAGTGCAGCAGCAGCAGGTAGGGGGCGTTTCACCATCTCAATCAAAGTCAAATGTAAGTCATAAAAGTTTTTTTATACACAGGGTATATTCCCATCTTTATACCAATAATGTTTTTCAATATATCGTGTAACTTTTCTAATTGACATTATATAATATTGCTTTATTACTGCTCATACTCTCAACAACATATTTCTTCATTCTTTATTTTTTTATCTTTTGCTAATTTTTGTATGGAAACTCAAGGATTTCTTTTGGGCAAATCTAATCTTATCTTTATATTTATAGACTTTTTTTGATGGAGAAACCTCCTAAGGCAAGGTTGCAAGGTTGGGCTCTATCTTTAGCTGGACAAGAACTGCTGCACAATATAAAAAAAAAAAAACAACACCTGGACATTTCTATATAAAACAACCTGCGAATGGACACCGAAAGCCCTATTCACACAAAACTTTTTGAGTTGATGCACAATAGGTTGAGGTTCAACCCTTAAGACTTATATTTGATCATAATCAAGAGGTGAACAAGTCACATGATGCCATGAACACAAGATGGTTTGATTTAGAGAGTTTGAAGGCATGTTTTCAATCCAACACAAATGACTCTGAAGATGTTACCATCTGATAATTTTAGATTTCTAGGTCAATAACCAATTATCTAGTCTCTCAGTAAAGCCTTTCTGTCATAAAAATAAGGATAGCAATGTGAATGAGGATGGCGTGGAATGAGTTAATGGAGCATGAATTGATACGTGACATTTGGCGTTGCAGTGATTCATGGAACATTCTGTTGTAGTCAAACACACATAACAACCTCAGGATCTGAGCTGCTCACCTGTAATGACACAGCCAAGTCACAAGGAAGGCCAATGAGCACTACATTGTCATGGTAACAGCATCGATGCTAAAAATAGCCTCGCTTTGTGGCAATCTCATGGCCCTTGGGGATCACTATGTGGTGGATGGGGTCAGTCAACAGGGTGCCGTAGCTTCACGGCCCATTTCAGACACACGGGAGTGTCATATTAATAAAACTGAGGCATTTTGATAATACTTAATGGTTAAAAACTGATCAAATAATATTATACCATAAATTTTCTGCAAAGAGCCTGCAGTAATGCCTTTTTTGATGGCACAGATTCAAGTTTTTCCCAGTCAATCCCCTTGAGATAACTTCAGAATTATGGTTATAATGTGACCCTTTTCTTATTTTATGGGATAATAAATCACAATCAGTTCATATTTACTTTTTAACTTGACACAAGACTTTTATATTTTTAGGTGATCTTGTGAAGAGCTAAATAAGAGAGTGAAAAGTGACGTGTGACGTGTTGACATCTACAGTTCAATATGTGTTTGTGTACCATGTGCATTATTATTCCAATAGAACAATTGAACTGTTTGTTTACAGGCAAGAAAATACACATGTCAGATTAACATGTACAAACATCCAATCATTGAACGAGTCCCACATGTAAACATCCAATCAATGAATGCTAAAGTTAAAGCAGCCTAACTTCTTCCCTCGCAAAGAAATTAGGCAGATGTGCTAGGAGGCACTGGCATCCTCCAAATCTGTCAAATACGTCATAATGCATGCAAACATTAATAGTTAATTTGAGCATCACCCAGATTTAAATTAAACCCCACAATAGTGTCCATTTTTTAAATAGATTTTAGTAAATCTATTTAAATATATTTCAGTAAAAAGAAAAAAAGGGAAATAAAGCCGCAAGCATCGTTCAAAGGGCTCAAGCATTAGAAACAATCCTTATTTAAAAGAGGTTCTCAAGCAAGAACTTTTTGACACTCAGAAAATATGTGCTAATTAATTAAATAATTAAAACCAGAATATAAAATGTCATTACCACCAGGTGGCACTGTGAGTGAAAATGAATATTGTTCCGCGATTGTTTTGAACAATTTATTTTCTCATATGCCAAAATTGTTGAAAGAAATACCTTATATATGTTAAATGGTTTATTTCCAGTGGCCACCTGGTGGCGCTATAACTGATCATGTAGGTTCCAATATAGACGTGATTAGGCATAGTATCGTAACACATGAGGTAAGTTTCATCCTGAACGCTAAATGCTTATAAGTAGTGGACGGCATTCCTTAGCTTCGTTAGCTCAGATTGTTTGATAGTTTGAAACAGCACAATTTCAGTGTTGTTTTTGCAGTTTTGCCTGTCATTCTGTCCAAGATAATAAGTTAGAAAGATAGTCACGGGAAGACTGTAGAGCAGGGGTCACCAACCTTTATGAAACCAAGAGCTACATTCTGGGTTCTGATTAATGCAAAGGGCTACTACTTTGATAACCTCTTCTGAATTTATAAATAATAAAGGATATTCATCTTTGCAAAGACACTGATCACACTGAATATTATTTAAATTAACAAGATAGTAAACAAATAAATATTTATATGCCACACTTTATATTTATGATTTGTCTAAGTGCAAGTGTTATTTAAATTGAAAAAATAAATAAATAAATGTTTAAAACACTTCAAAACGATCACTTCTACAAGAGTCCAAGGAAATCAAAATGTCTAATGTACAAATAATAAACCATATAAATTCAAAAAGTGAGCTAAGATAATTTTTTTCATTGTTAACATTTTAACATACACAATTTTTGAACTAAACATGAACTGGAAACAAAATCTGGTATCGGTTTCTTTCAGTTATTGGGAAGCCTGGCATTGCATGCGGTTTACCAGTATGTTGTACTCTGAGTGAGTTTTGAGATGGTGTCGTGAAATGTCTCTCCACGTTGTGCAGCTTGGCCACCACCGCTACAGTCGTAGCGCAAATGAGACAAACACAAGCTCCTTCCACAGAGGAAAAAAAAAATGTACCTCGCATTCATCACGAATATTAAATGATCTTTCTATGAGTCAGTCGTCTCATTTTCGTTGCGCTACTTAATTCTTTCGTCGTAGCGCATCATACTGACCTTTCAACTCTCCCCGGTCGTAGTTCATATATATATTATATATATATATTAGGGGTGTAACGGTACGCTAAAATTGTATTCGGTTCGGTACAGTGTCTTGGAGAGTTCGGTTCGGTTCATTCGGTTCGGTACAAAAAAATAAGAACTTACATAATCTTTATTTTGAAAAGCTGCCAATACACAATAGAATTCTTGCATAAAATAAATAAAAGTGACACATTTGGGTGATATTTTAAATAAATTGCACTCTTTATAAAGAAAAACACATTTTATTAAATAAAAAAATGAAATACTGCAACTAGTTAGGACCTGAAAACTTTTAACACTAGCAACAGCTTCAGCTTATATATCAACAAAACTAACTATTCAAATTTTAAGTTTTTGGCTAAAAAGATTAACCTATCCACATTTTCTGAAGAGAGCACAGAACTGGTTGCAGTGACAATATCTCCAGCAGTAGAAAATGTTAGATGTGTTGCCTGCCCGATCTCCGTGGAACAATGTCGCCATACAATTTTAAATTTATCCACTCGTCTATCCCCGTTATGTATTTTAACAGAGAAGCCAAAGGCCATTTTCCGCATCGACGCCATTGAGTGTCGCAAGATACAGCTGCACGCCCCTCAATAGCGCCCGCGCGGAAACTCGCCTAGAACATGGTTCCGCTGGCGCTAATATCGCTAGCTAATAATACATTTATATTATTTAATACAAATACAGAATAACAAACGGTACGCAAGTTCCAACCTAACAGGTGTCATAATCAAACGTTCAATGCATACCGCGGAACCGCTACACTCTAATATATATATATATATATAGAGTATATATATATATATATATATATATATACATTTTTTTAATTTACATATTATCACATCAAGCTTACGTGCAAGTGTCATTTAAACAAGAATAGCAATCATATTAAATTAGATTCAGCTCACTGGAAAGTGGCGCTATTTGAGCTATTTTTAGAACAGGTGGCGGGCGACTCATGTGGTCCTCGCGGGCGACAAGATGCCTGCGGGCACCGGGTTGGAGACCCCTGCTGTAGAGTGTTCGGGCTTGAAATATGCCTGCGTTACTATCCTGCGGTGTGAGTGCTCACACTGCATTGCTCTGCCAAAGGGCACATTGGAGTATAGAAGGTCCTATTTCAAGGAAGAGGCCACTAACATTCACTCACCGACGGCTCCTCCAGAAACTTCTGAAGACGATTTTGGGGTCAACAGGCGTCCAATGTGCGTCCCACCGCTCATGGTACACCATGGGTACTCTCCTTCTGGTCACTCGCTCCTCAACCAAGGACAGCTATGCTCTCCAGTGTTACATGGCATCCTCAATACAATAGAGTTATCCTGGGGCAGGTGCAGAAGGAGCACCTATACAGCTTTCCTAAGTTTCTTAAGTATAGAAGGACCTCAGACATGGCCTTTTTCTAGGGGTTCCCATCAGTAGACTGAACGGGAATGTCTAGGTTGCTCATGTAACCCTTGTTTCCTGAAGGAGGGAATGGAGATGATTCTCTTTGACATGCCCTAGAGGTCAGTGATCTGAGGTGCGGAGAAGGAAGTGGGTTCGGCTCCTCTGAAAACACAGAATGAAATAAACGCATCATTGGGCAGACTTAGCCACTCTCCCAGAGTTACGTAATACGTCTCTGCTCCTTCTTCAGGCAACTGGGGGTTATGCAAGTAACTTAGATAACATCAACAACTTCCTGTTTTATGGCAAAACACTGAAACTCAGCAGACCATTCATTCATCTTCAAACCAGCTTTTTCCCTTTCAGGGTCACGCGGGTCTGCCGGTGCCTATCTCCGGCGGGGGTACACCCTGGACAGGTCGCCAGTCCATCAAAGGGCAACATTTGCTCACACTCACACCTTATTCAATTAACCTAACCGCATGCTTTTGGGATTGTGGGGAAAACCGTATTACCCAGAGGAAACCCACGCAAGCACGGGGAGAACATGCAAACTCCTCGAACTGACAACCTTCTAACTGGAAGGCTACAGTGCTACCCACTGCGCCACTGTGATGAGAATTCTAGAGTTTGATGGTGATCACATGAAATCTCTAGGAGGACCTCATTAAAGTACAAGGCCTGGAATTAAAAATAAAAATATTAATTCAAAATAACTGACTTCCTCTCGGTTTTGTAAGTCTTGATCCTTTACATAAGTGTTCCAAAATTCAAGTGTGCACTTGGAACCCAGTCTGAA
>SRMA01001191.1:34218-62146 GCA_007224835.1 Danionella cerebrum
CAATTTATTATTATTATTTTAAAATGTATTTTATCTACAGTGATTGCCACAATCAAATTGTGTATAAAGAAACGACCCCCAGAAATAGTAAATGTAACCATTGCAATTCGATCACATCAATAAAATCAGAAAAAATAGTATTTTTTTTTGCTAGAACAACTCTTTTATTTTCTTTCATCATTGAAAATAGTTAAATGTTTAATTATGTAGCAGTTATTCTCTCTTTTTTGCCATTCTTTCTCTCTTTCATTCACTCTATTTCACTCTTATGCCTCTCTTTTTTCTCCCTATCGCTTTAACTATATCTTTCTCTCCTCCTCTCTCTTGACTCTTTATTTTTCTCTTTTTTAACGTTTGCTCTATATCTCAATCTCCAGTAATTCTATCTTTTGTTCTCTCACTCTTTCCTTCTCCCTCTCTCTCACTTTCTCTCTCTTTTCAATCTATCCATCTCACTTCTATTTCATTTTCTCATTTTTTCCTCCAGTTCTTCATGCTATCTATCTGTCTCTTTTTTCATGCCCTCCTTTCTTTCTCCCTCTCCTTTCCTACCTCTTGCTGCTTCTTCTCATTAGTTCTCTCTTCCTCTTCTCTATTTCTGTCTTGTTTAGAAACACCCTTAAGAAAATAGCTTTGATGTGATACTCTTGAGTAGTTGTAGAAGAGCTACTTTTTACTCTTACTTTTATTTTTTCTTACATTTTACTCTACTCTACTTTTACTCTACTTTCTTTACTTTATTGGCAAGTGATGGTACTTTTACTTGAGTTTAATATTTCAGTCCTCTTTACACCACTGAATGTATGTCAGTTTGTTCAAGAACCCTTCTCTGAACATAGCACATCTAGTCGTAATTGCACATACTGCCACCAGGGGTGCTGAAAGGATAAGTAAAGTGAGGTAAGTGGAGAAGGAGAAATAGAATGTGTTTAGGATTATATTTGTGTCTAGGAGGATTATTTAACAGCAAACAGAGCATAAATCCTCATCTTCCAGCACTGCCAAGCTCTGTAAATTCTTTGAAACACTTCTGTGACAACCGAAAGACCTCCATTCTGTAAATAGATGATGTCCAGAAATCCCAATTGCAACATGATTATTCACATCATCATTCTGGTTTGGTTTCATTGAACCTTATAGAACACATTGACGAATCTCAGCAACACCTTACAGTAAAGGTCTGAGGTCTGAAATTTCCTTCCGAAACAATCTTACAATCAAAAATAAAATTGAACTCACGTTGTGCCTATTACACAAACACTCTGCCTCTGAATATTTAGTCTGATAAAACAAAAACAACAATTGTAACTGGTTTACATTTTTTGCACTTCCTGGAAGCGATTTCAAATGGGTTTGGTCCTTCATGGATTCCGTAGGTTGGCTTCAGACCCGATATGGGTCTTAACACAAAGCTTTGTATGATAAAGTGCAGATTCTCAATATTATCATACATTTCCGAAACTGCCAACAAGGCATCGAAACCTTCTGTAGCTCTTTGATATTCTCAGGATTCCCAGGATCAAATGAACCAAGCATTTCATTTTCTTAGTTTTTTACAAAAAAGAGATCATCATAAATTAATGATCACTGCTTGAAAATGCCTTTTTCTTTTGCGATTATTTGGTGAAGTTTATTATATACAATTTGAAACCCAAATTGTGTATAAAAGTGGGCAGAAACAAATGAGAAATTTTATGTTCTTTGATTGATTAGCAATCAATTAATTTATTTAACATGAATTACATTTTCATGTGTCACTTGTGCATTTTTTTTTTTCACCTCATTGTTTATTAAGTGGTGCCCAAACTCAGTCCTGCGGTGCTGGTGTCTTTACAGATTTGTGTATGCTTGTTTTAAACCAAGCCAACAGAAAGCAATGAGGCAAAGACATAAATCATGAGCGTTCTATTTGACGTGGCGGCAATATTATAATATATCCTGTCACGGTGGGCATTATTAAAACAAATTTCAAACACTGTTATAATTTGACGTGAAATTTTTCAGCGAGATGTCATCTTCAGCTAGCTTGTCATCATCTTCGAAATACCGCTACTCCGCTGCTCTAGACACTCAATAAGGTTAGGGGGGGGGGAGGGGGTGGTAGCGAAATTCAAATTCAAACAAAAATGCGCCAAATTAAGCAGCAATTTAAAAAAAATAAAAAAATAAATAAACACTTGCAGTTAAAGGGACGAGAATAAATGTAAATTGGAGAAGGCTAACCAGAAAAAATAAGTATATCAAGGGTATAGTCAACTATTGATCATCAGAAGTGGTAATACCCAAATAACCCAAAGTAGGCATACGTGCACATAGCCCCGACTACACCACTGCCAGATTTGAACCTATATTTCTGGAGCATTTCATTTTTGCGAGCAAGCAGACAGTTCTTGTTTGTAGAAGAAAGGCTCCTTCTTTTACCCGGATTTTCTGTGTTCAGCGTCTGCGGTTCCACTCTGTCGACTGCGCCAGACCTCATGTAATTCATATTTGCTGCTCACACTCTCACTGTTCTATTTTTCATTTTCATGTTTTATCACATAAATCCAAACACTGAGTCTGTGTTTGCTCTCTGTCTATCATGTATTATGTAGTCGGGTCATTCAAGTGTACTTCATGCTATGGAAATATTGTGTAAATTCAGTAAATTAAATCATAAATCTGTGAAGCCTCAAAAACTGCTTCACTGGGTCTGCATTTTTTCACTGCCTTGCTGTGAACATAAAATTCACACATATTTCTGTTCTTCTTCTGCTGTGCATAGATTGGGCGAGTGTTAACTATAACACTGAAACTATGCTTTCGAAGAATTATGTTATTGATCCTCACAAACAATGATTCAAATATCAAGTAGGGTGCTGGCCCTGGATTTGAGGTTCAATGACAGTCTTTCTTTTCTGCTTTGAGTTTCTTCCCGGGGCTCAAATTTAACAAAAAGAAGAACTTTCCTTTAAAATCCCCCACCTCTTCTTCTTTTTCTTTCTCGTCTTTTCTTCCCCATCCTCTTTCTCTTTTGTTTTTTCTAGTCTTCTTCTTCCCCCTCTTTATTTATATTTCTCATATCTTCTTAACCTTCTTTTTATTCCTCTACTTCTGCTTTCTCTTCTTCTTCTTTCCCATCTTCACTTCCCCTTGTTCTTTCTCTTATTTTTATTCTTCTTTTTTTTCTTCTTGTTCCTTACCCTCTTTCTCTTCTTGTTTTTTCTAGTCTTCTTCTTCACCCTCTTTATTTATATTTCTCGTATCTTCTTAAGCTTCTTTTCATTCCTCTACTTCTGCTTTCTCTTCTTCTTCTTCTCCTTATTCTACCTCTAGTTCCTCTTCTTCTTCTTTCCCATATTCACTTCCTCTTGTTCTTTCTCTTATTTTTATTCTTCTCATTCTTCTTTTTTTCTTCTTGTTCCCCACCCTCTTTCTCTTGTTTTTTCTAGTCTTCTTCTTCCCCTTCATATTTTTATTCTCTTTATCTTCTTAACCTTTTTTATTCCTCTACTCCTGCTTTCTCTTCTTCTTCTTCTCCTTATTATACCGATACTTTGTCTTCTTTTTCTTTCTCATCTTCTCTTCCCCTTGTTCTTTCTCCTATTTTTCATCTTCTCATTCTCCTTTTTTCTCTTCTTCTTTTTATTTCTCTTATTCCCTTTCTTCCTCTTCTTTTTCTTTTTCTTCTTCCTCCCCTTCTTGATAATCTCTCTCTTTTTCCCCTTCTTCCATTTATTCCCTTACTTCATTTTCATTAATTTCTTCTTTTTCTTTCTCTTCTTCCTATTTTTATTCATATTACTCCCCCTCTTTTTCTTCTTCTTCTCCTTTCTATTTTGACTTGCAAGAGTGTATGTGTGTAATTGCTCTGTTTGTACTGTGCCATTTCTGTTTTTCATGAAATGCTACGTTCAGAATAGGACTGGTGAAAAAATAGATAATCAAAATGTGAAAGGTTGATATTATACCTTAAGAAAGCTAATTCACTTGAACAAATAAGGAAATGCATGACGACCCGATTGAATTAAAGTTATGTATAGTTTTCGTCTATGAAAAAAACAATCAGAAAAACAGCAGGCTTCACAGAAAATGTCGTAAACACAACTGTATTAGCTACATCAACCAGTGGAATCAACTTCCGTGGAGCTATCAGAGCGCTACCATCAACCAGAAAACAATACAAAAACAAAAAAATCTAGAGCTTTTAAGCATTTCTGCAAAGATTTTAAGATGATAAACTCCATTGAATCCAATCAGGGTTTTTTCCACACATCCTAGCTCTATGTAATAAACCAAAGTGCAGGTAATAGGTTCAAAAGTTTTTTATATAGCACTTATATCTAGATGATTTAAAGCAACTTCACCGTAGGAGGAGCCTGATGTAGATTAGTTCTATTGGAACAGAACGCTTTGGTAAATCTATGCATTTTTTAAAAGGAGAGCAAGCTAGACATTGTAGGGTGTCTAATGTAGGATGCATGTAGGATCACAACTATGCGATGCATGGACATCCGTTGCTGTAACCACGTATTTTATTACTGGCTAGTGCAAATGTGGCCAAGCTATTGACAAATGTGGTAAATGGATGGCAAATTACAGAAATACATTGTGTTGGTGGTAGGTATTATTGACTACCTATATATATATATTTAAATTTAAGAGCCTGGGTTAATTAAAGCTTCTTAGCAATGCACCAAAAATTGACATAACCCTATCAGATCATAACCCTAATAATTGTAATCAAATCAGGAGATACTCACTAATCTCCAGCCCTAAATCAGACGGATCTTTAGAGTGCAAACGGTTTAGTCTCGATGTCTAAAAACAAGTAAAACATTTTGCTTAAATAGCAGGTCACACAGACATTAAAATTGTGGCAACTAAGTACAAAAAAACTAGTGAAAAGTACAAAAAAAAACTACAAAAGTATAACATTTATTATTTAAATGAAGCCTGATGGCTGGGATGTGTCTCAAGATCTAATATTTGAGCAGTGATCAGCAATATATCACTGGGAATGGAGGGAAAGGTGGGATGGAGTGTGCTTTTGAGTGAGGGGGAGAATAATGGAGGCCTAGCAGAAAGAGATGGACAGATTCTAATGACTTGAGGAAAATATAATGTAATTCCATCTTGCGATGAAGTGTTCAGTCAGCTTTATGACAAAGGCTCCAAGCTTTCCTGTTCATACCCTCTCCAGCTTCTCAAGGCCTCACAGCTCCACTTCTCCAAATCTGTCTCTGCAATTTCTCATCTCTCCTCCTCTCATGCACTTTCCTTTGGCTTAGAGGTTTTACTGCAGCACCTGATGGCATTTGAGATTCTCCTTTATTCTTTTGGAGCTGCTTGCCGGCTCAAATGTGCATGTGTATGTTGACTATTAAAGTAGCCTCTGGAGAATGACATTTACTGCAAATGAACTGCTCCTCTGACACATGTCTCGTTTAATGAACTGGGGATATGTATTGACATAGAGGCTTAGTCCTTAGGTTCTGTATATTTAGTGTATTTGTTTGTGTGGTAAAAGAGCATTTACTGCATTTTTTAGGCACAATAAATAGTGTATATATAATGAATTTTATTTGATTTATGTAAGTTAACAGATGCTTTGTCTTAAGATCATAAAAAACAAATGCGCTTTTTCATGATCTGGTAATGGCGCAGGAACAGAAGCTTGTTTGTACATAAAATAAAATTACAGAATCATGTTTCTTCTCAACATTTAAACTCCAATTGATAGGAATTGAGTGGCGAATCTTGGACAAAATAGGTCTATCTTTGGGAAAGTATTTTAAACACAACTGGACTTGTCAAGTGACGTCTCGTTCTCAATCTATATGGTTTAATTAATTCCTTTGACGCTTCTGAAAAATTTTGATGTGTGTTTATGAGAATTTTGAGTAATGCTTTTCACTAGCTTAAAAGGATAGAATAGTATAGATAATGTGATGCTTCAAGTCGACGATGTTACAACCCTGGTTGTGTTAAAGGCTAGGGATCAAGGGTGTAACCAATAAGTTAGTTAAAAGAAATTAGTGATTGATCTTTTGGTAAATAAAAGAAGAAGCGTTGGAGAGTGGCAAAGGATGAAGCCATATAACAACAATACACATTTTACAAAAGAAGTCAGTGACGCACAAAAACCTAACCTAAAAAAAAAACTAGAGCTAACACAGGGAAGGTACTTCGTTCCTCTCCCACCTCGAACCCTAACTTCAAAAGAACGAACTCACGGCTTCGTAATCAAAAATATCTAACAAGCGGAGGAGCATGTGTTCCAAAATGTGATATTCAACGTTGTCTCAACAAGCTCTCAGGTAAGCTTAGCCTCTGTTAGAGACACAAACAGACACCAAAACAGAAATGAGCGATCAGTCGGCAGATCAATACAAAGTCTCTTCAGACCAACACAAAGTCATACTGCCAAAGCCCAGCGGACCCCTGCGCTGCAGCGGAAACAGGTTAATATCAGGAGCAGATGGATCCTTATTGGTTCACGGACATCAGGAAACTCCTTCCAGGGTGATTACATAATGAATCACAGGCGAAAACAATGGAACAGAAATAGAGAGAGAAAGAGAAATCATGCAAAAAAAATATCAAAATAAATAAACGGCACCTCTCAGGTCGTAACAGGTGATAACAGATGGACAGTGTCACTTTAAAAGATTTACATCAGACGTTTTCTGAAGAAGTGACAAGTTTAGGCAAGTAATGGCCAAAAGGACTTATTGAATTAAGATCTAACTCCAAATAGTGAAAAAGAGGTTTCTGTCTCACAAATTTGGCGAGAGTTCAGTTGAATCATTACCAAACAGTGAAGAGCGACATTCTTTCTCCAGCAGAACTGAGTAAAACAGCCTCAAGTTAATCATCTAATTTAGTTTCTATGTGGTTATTTCCCGTTCATGACAGAGGCTTGCTGGGCTGTGTCACTTTGAACCCTAATAAGTGTAGAGATAATCTAATCGTTAGCCATGTTTACAACCAAAGATGCGAATACATTTTTTAATACTGCAGTCATAATATTACATTACAAGCTATTATTACATTATTCTAGGTGAAGAATAAATACTCCTTTTGCTAAACAAAGAGACAGCTGTTTTGTCCATTTCAGAGCTAGAGGAGAAAGTTTGCAGATTTTTTTAGAGGTTCATCGGGATAAAAAAAAAAAAACATACCGTATTTTCCGCCGTATAAGACACACTTTTTTTCCCCCAAAACTGAGGGGGAAAAGTTGGTGCGTCTTATACGGCGAATGCAGAGCGCCGCGGAGGCCGGTCACGGCCGTAGGAGAGGCCACAGCTTCGGCCTAGCTCTGGAGCCGTCGGCCATATTTGTACACCCGCCGGTGCGCGCTGACGTCATCGCCCATCTCGTCTATCCTACCATAGCACGTAGGACTCAGTGAAGGAGGACATTGTTATAAAAACATTTAAGAAGTGTGCCATTAGTAATGTCTTGGATGGAACAGAAGACAACATCTTATTTGACATCAGTGAGGAAGAAAGTGATGACAATGACTGCGTGGATCTGTTCTTCCTCATTTCTGATAGCAGTGACGAAGAGGAATTATTGGGGTTCGAATAAAAACATTACAGCCTTTTTTCGTTACTTTTACTGTTTACTGACTTTACTGACTGTTCATGTTTGGCATATAATTGTTCTTAAACTGCTGTTAACTTTTACACAGTTGATATAAAATATTTTACTACAGTATTTGGTTCAGAATCTTTTAGTTCTAGATCTTCCTCATTTAAAATTGGGTGCATCTTATACGGTGAAAATACAGTAATTTTTTTTACGGCAAGGCAAAATGACCCTATGAATCCATCAATATTTCATCCCAGAAATAAAGGAGAACTAAAAGTAAATCATAGTAAAATAACCAACTCATTCCACAGTTGAGTAAACGAGAGAGTAAAAAATTTCAGAAGACAATGGAGCTGAATTTTTAAATGACAGCAGATTCAATTTTACATCTTTCAGAACATTTAACACATTCTCCAATAACATTCCCAGAGATTTAAGTAGATAAACAAATAGAAAATGTTTTTTTGTCGTTTGTAGGGACACAATAAATCACATAATTGTTTAATATTGAAAGCAGTAGACACATAATAACAGATAAATAATAGCTTAAATAAAATTCCTTCATTTTCCACTTGACCTCAATTGTTGGAGCTAGCTGTGTTTTTGAGTAATACGGTAAAATAACTCCAAACAGAACTCCGCTTTCATCATCTTTAGTTCTGATTTGAATCAGATCAGACTGGAGCTCTCACTTTGGCTAGGCTGTTACAACAGAGAAAATGCAGCCATTTTCCAAAATAAAAGATGAAAATAATAAAGGATTTCTTCTACAGCCTGGTACCAACTGATACATGGACTGGTACCGGTCTGTGGATGGAGAATTGAGGATCACTGCTATCATTTTTCAGCGATTTTACGGAGGGGTCCAATGCAGATTCTGAAGGATTAACCTGGCCCCCTTTGAGATCCATAGTCATTGTTTGCCATTGATGATGTTAATATGTTGTTTGAGCCCTAGTGAACTCGACTCGCAGGTGTTCTCTGTTTGCTACAAGAAAGATCTTTTAATGCAGTCAGCAATCACCCAAACACAAACTGAGCCAATTCTGCCAACTTTTTGATTTCAAAGTGCTCATGGCCCCGTGCCGTCTGCACTTTCTATGACAGTGGCTCATTTTTGTTGATTACTTTAATATTGATGTCGAACACATGATTTGTGACAATTACACATGCATCCTTGCTTTCTTTAGGACTTTCCAATGCAATCACAAAGCAGTTTTCGACTGATCACTGCCTCTCTTTGTGTACTATGTACTATGTTTTGATTTCTACACAATGTCACACATCACTAATTAAATACTGTACTGAAGAGTATTGCTGAAAATACCATGTACGGAATAAAAACTCAGGGAAATAAACAGAGTTAAATCAATGTTTCAGGAATTAACTGATTGCCAAAACTCAGTGCAAAGGTTATAGGCAGGGGTGGTAAAAGATGGCAGCAAAGGCTCTAAAGGGATGAGTCAAAATTAAAGGGGCTGAAGAGTGGTACAATAATGAGTGGAAACAGTGAAACATGGTGGAGGTTCTTGGAGCTGTATTTCTGCAAATGGAGTTAGAGATATGGTCAGGATTATTAGTGGTCTCAATGCTGGGAAATACAAATAGATGATTATTCATCATTCAACACCATGGGGGCATCAACAGGGCATTGAAACGGCTAATATCTTCTGTGTAAAGATCCCATATCGTGTCAACTGTCAGTGGTTCTTGCAATGCTACAGTTATGGTTGAGCTATAGTTCTTAATAAGATAAGCCTAGAAAAATCAGCAACACTATGTAACTTGGAAGACAGCGGAAGACAAACCAGATCTGGAGACTGGATTAAAAGTTTCCAAAATGCTTAAAAACTGTTTTGTATCAGAAAAAAAGCGCTCCTTCTTGCAGGTTCCACTCATTTTCCAACCCGCTTATTGCCTTTTTGTCGAGACAAGAGGCGGGGGTACACCCTGGACAGGTTCATCCCAGTCAAGCAGGTTTCAATATAATTAAAAGCAAAAAAACAGAAAGTAGAGAATTTTAGTGATGCAAACTTATGAAGCATTTTTTTAACAGTTAAAGTTACACAACCTCGAGCACAATGTGATGGATCCAGGTTGATATTTTCTTTCTCCATTTCTCTCCCCCTGTCTAACCGATTTGGAGACACACACACAAACAAACATTCAGTCTGACATAGAAACCCCAACACTTCTGTCACCTTTATTGAAAAAAGTAGTGTGGTGTTGGTGCGTTTCCGCAAACAAGCCTGGAGAAAGGCAGAGTTGTGGAGGTTAAATGGGTTGACAGAGCTCAAGTGGACACACAAGGTTACAGAGGCCTTGATATCAAGCGCTAATATGCAAACACACACTTCGACTGTGTGCCAAAGGTGTGATGGGGTCTAAAGCCTGGTGTGTGTGGTTTATTTTTAATGAGACACTTCTGTCATGTTTATTTATTCATTTCTTGGCTTAATTAAAACAGCGCACACATGTGCTGACAGAGGATGTGTGATTGCTTGTTACCTCCATTTATAATTAGGAGGCCAATGCTTTAGAGACCAACCCTGGAATGAAAAATCTCCTAATCTGAAGTTTCTTTGTGATTAAATGAAGTGTTTTCCATTAGTCACTCCCAAATTAATCCAAAATTAGACTTTCAATAAGGACTTTTCATATATTCAGCCACCTGTTCGTCGTCCATCAGCCCGTCTAATGATTTGTCCCCATGACAGGCTACAGCAGAACACAGGTGACGACAGTGGGCAACTTGAACAGGGTTTACAGACAAAGTAAACATGCGGAAGAATAAATGTACATTAAATTGGAAACTGGAAACATTACAAGTGCACGTTTCCAGAACCCACAACAGCCGGTAATCAGACCCACCAGACCAAGAAGGAGAGTCCAAAGCAGAGGAGACAGCAGGACCAGAGGTGAGGACTGGAGAGATGGAGTTTCACACAGTTAAACCCTATACGAGTTAAATTAACTCTATATAGAGTGGGACCAAATACACTCTGAGTAGAGTTAAACTGACTCTGAGAAAAAGGAATTTAACTCTCCATTTTAATTTTACATTTTTTCCAAATATGCACAGGGAAATGCAAAATAAAAATTGACTGTTCGGAGTGCATTTGGTCCCTCTCTGAATTCAGTTAAAATAGACTGTTTAGGAATTTTTGATTATAAGGGTTGATGAGCATTTATGATTGATAAGTCTATAGAAACATGATACAAAAATAAAAGGTACACTACGAAAAGGTAGAATTTTCAGTCACCGATTGTAAGAAATAAACTCATTTAAATAACTCTTCTTCAGAGTCGGTTTAACTCTATGTAGAGTGCATAAATGGAGCTAATTTAACTCTTAGGATTTTACTGTGCAGAAGAGAACAGGAGGCAAGGTGACTTTTATGGAACCTTTGCAGTCCTTAGAAAGACTGAAGTGTTGCCGATGGAAACAATAAACCGGTGATTGGCTGCATGGCTAACTGGAATCTCAGGTGGACGCTGGTGAAACTCTGATAGTGGCTACCTCCAAAATCTTTTACTGCACAGGACTGTGGAGAATCTTGACAGGAAATTGTAATCTAATGGAGAAAGGATTTTAAAAAATGCATGTCGTGTTACGGCTCCGCAGCACAATACCCACAATCCATCTATTTATCATTCTGTCTTTCCATTTCTTTGTCCCTTTTAAGATATTTTGCAATTTGTTTGTTGGTTTTTGCGAATTTTATGCAACAAGCTTAAATATCCAGTGTGCAAGGCTCATAAACCTAATTTTTTTAAAATATGTTTGTGCGAATGTGCAATGAAAGTTTCTGACTTTAATCCGATCGGTCAGTGGGCGGTGCTAGGAACAATGGTTGGTGTTAGGAACCTCTCTTCCGATGTGCTCGGGAGACAGGCACCAGCAGACCCCTGTGAGCCTGAAAGTGAATAATTAGCATGAATGAATGATAAAACGATGAGGGAATGAAACACATTTAAAAGACTTTTACTCTCTGTGGGTTTTTAACTTGTTTAATAACTTTTTGCCTTCCTTTCCGTTTTCTTTTCCCTTCTGCTTGTGTCACGTGACCTATTTGTTTACCCTTCTCCTTCCATTTCTCCTGTTATTCTTTGTGTTCTGTTTTGTGATAAATCATTCCTCCATCTCTTGCCAAATTCATCTCTTCCCAGCAATTAAATCAGCCCTGTCACTCTCGGGAAATGAAAGCAGGAAAAAGTCGCTAGTTTCAGTCTTCTGGGATCTATGTTGTAGAACAAAAAAAGACATCTTTGTTGATTCTAGCTGGTGAATAACAGTTTTCCAGCATGTGAAAAAAAGGGTAAAAAAAGGTTGCAAGAGATTTAATTTCATAGATGCAGCATCCAGGGAGAAGTAGGGGAAACTGCTGCTTTGCTAAAGGACACCAAAGTCACAAGTGGGAGAGAGTGAAATTTGCTCCTTCAACTCCCTGTGGAGCTGTGGATTGAACCAGCAACCTTCTGATTACCAGGTCTTGATTGGCCAATGCTACTGTCATTCAATCATGGTCTGATCACACTAAATGAAATACAGATGTTTGTTTTTCAGAATCCATAATAGTACATCGGAATCCAGGATATTTTCTCGTCCTCAGTCAGCCATTACTGGTGTAAAATTACCAGGATTTAAAATTAATGAAGTTATCAACTTAGCAGAAATTTAGGCAAACTTAATGAACTAATCAGAGGACAGAGAATAGCTGACATCACCCTTTACCTGCTAGCTGGCCTTCGAAGGCTATTTGAAATGTTTGTTTTAAAAACAGAGCTACTGGCAATCTGAGGCAATGCATTTGCTGTGGCCCGTTGAATTCTGGCATTGTCATCTTAGAACATGCCCGTGCCGTCAGGGAAGAAAACAATTCCATCAATAGAAAAAAAACTATTTTTAATAGAAAAAAAACTATAGGCATGATCTTCCTCTCATCTTACCCTGATCCACCCATCACTCTGGAACAGGGTAAACCTGGACTCATCAGATCACATGACTTTCTTCCATTGCTCCCATCTTTTTTCCGTTTTTCTTAAGACTACAAAGCTGTTCAGTCCGAATCCCCCGAGTTCCCTTCCCATCGTGCAGGTGGAAATGCTCTTACTTTCACCTCAAGATGTTTCTAAAATATGTATTTTTGTTTGGACTCTGTCAGGAGTGGGATGACTGATAACTTTCTCCAACTTAACGAAGCTAAAACTGAGGTCCTTGTCTGTGCTCCTGACAAATACCTCCATCAGATAGCCAAGAGTCTTGGTCCACTCGCTTCTTTTGTTAAGCTCTGTATGAGGAACCTCAAGATAACTCTAGACCCGGTTTTATCTCTAGACTGTCACATTAAGTTACTTGTTAGTTCTTGTTTTTATCATTTAAAAAACATTGCCAAACTGAGTCTTATTGTGTCGCGCTCTGAGATGCTCATCAATAATTTTATTTCTTCTCGTCTTGATTATTGGAACTCCATCTTCATATGTTTAAGTAAACAGTCTCTAGAGCGACTTCAACTAAATCTTCACACTAACTAAGTATTCACATGTAATCCGGCTCTATTGGCTTCCCATCCGCTTCCGAATGCATTTTAAAAATCCTGTTTTTAACATATAGAGTTCTTACCAAACAAGCACTGGACAACAAAAGACCTCCTGCAGCCCTACACTCCCAGCAGGTCCCTGAGGTCAGGTGACCAGGGTCTGCTGGTCGTCAAGAGAACCCGGTTAAAAACTAAAGGTGACAGAGTCTTTGCAGCAGTGGCTCCCTACCTCTGGAACTCCCTTCCTCTGAGCCTCAGATCTGTTGACTCAGTGTTTTCTTTTAAAAGACAGCTAAAGACATATCTTTTTAAAATGGCTTTTTACTAATTGTTTGTACATTCTATATTCTGTCACTTTGTGATCTGATTATCTTGAAAGGTGCTACATAAATAAAGATATTACTATTATTGAACCCAGTCCTGGTGTTTTCTTCCATTTGATTTTTACTATTATTATAGTTTGTAATAATCCATTGGACAATTCTTAAACAAATTTTAGTAGTTTCTGCATCTCCTAAGATGTTTTCTCTGCTTAATGCAAATTATTTGACTCTTCTCAGACAGACAGACATCTCCATGACCACTGGACGCGGCTCTCGAAGAGGTTGTTTAAGAAATGAGAAGCAGCTCATCACAGCAGTTGGTGTTAAATAAGTTTATAACGTAAATACCTTTATAATCACCAGAAGAAAGATAATCACTCATGCAGCATTGATCAATAGAAGGCTCAACCTATTTGTACGTATATACTGACTACATTCTGAGTAAAAGAATATAAATGTTTAAGAAAGTAATGTACATTTTATTTGGGATCTGATTGTTCTGGGGCTTTCTGAATGTTGAATATTATAGCAATTATTTTTTGCCTAGGAATAATAAAACCAAGGATGTTTTTGCAGGTATTTCTAACGTGTTTGTGTAGCCTTTCCATGTATTCAATGCTAAAATCCCAAATATTGATTATCATATATATGGAGTGACTGTACAGGGAATATTCTAGAAGGCTTTCAGAAAGCTCACCTTTCCTTCCTCTTCACTTAAAGTGATTAAAAAGCCATCTCTTCCCTTCCCATCTAATATTCCTCATGATTGACAGCCCACTGTCCTTTACAAGGGTGGAAATTGAGGACTTGGTTAATGAAAATGGAGTCTGTCGGTGTGCATGATGAAACTGGCTAATTTGGACACTCGCTAACAATGTTGTGTGTTTTTTAAAGGTGAAGGGCAAAGGCGGGGGTTGGAAAATAATAGCAGTCGTATTTAGATGTTGACCTCAAGGATTAGTCGTATTTGCATAAAACTGCTCGAGTAGTATGAGGTTTTAGAGCGTGGATGGACAGTTAATGCTTTCTAGCCAATTCAGAGTGTAGCCTTTGGTGAAATAAGGTAGTCATTGACATGCTTGATAGCTTTTCGTATGAATGTGATTAAATATTTTACTCGCGCTGGGAGTTCTGAGTGGATTTCATAGGATTTCAAGGGCTGTTAGAGTCGAGCTCCACCCAGCTTCGTATTTGGACCTGTGTGTGCACGTGTGAATGACATAAATGAAGATGAAGGGAACAGAAAGATGGGTTTTAATTTGTGCTTGAGGGGTTAGTAGGGATTTAATGGCTGAGTACTGGTTAAATTGTGTGTATGTGTGCATGAACGTGGCCTAAATTAACTGAATTAATAGGTTTGGCTCCTAAAACGACGGTGACATTGGGGTGTAGATAATTACACTGAGTGACGAGGGACTTGAAAATATTTTTGGATCTTTGACAGAAAATTGTTTCCACGACATGTTTGACCACAAATGTACTCTAGATATATTTGACCAAAAGGCAAAAACATTTGGTTTTTTTAATGGTTAAACATGTAAAAGGAGCAAACAGATTTAAGGAACTTGTGGGAAACAGAGGCCAGGTGTCAGTGAAATAACACGTTTTATGGAGAATTGTTCAAAAGTCGGACTGCCCTTTTTTACGCAGCATGCACCAGAGGGACGGTGAGTTACCAGATGAGTATGCAGAGTTATCTGGTTCTGCACATACTTGGACATTGGGAGGTATGACCAGTGACAGGAAACAGGAAGAGGATGCTTCAGAGAAATTGTGGTTAGTACTGTAAGGGGGTGCTGGGTTCAATTAGTGTTACCATGTGCGGCTCGTTAATGAGAGCAAGGAGTACTGGGAGCTGTAGGACCTCAAACCGGGTCTACAGGTGCCGCCGCTGAGCTAGCTGATCTGGGCACAAGGCAAGCCACATATGGAGTTTGTCATAAAAATGGGGAGCTAGGCAAATTGGGGGAAAGCTAGGTTCGGCTGTATGGTGATCCCAAAAATCTGGCCTGGAGCAACCAAGGGTTACCGGACAAATCTCCCAAAATCTTTGTAGTCCACTAAGAGGTTGACAGGGAACTTCAGGCAATGGCTGCTGTCAGCAAGCGTGGCTAGATTGAGGAGGCATAAATACCGGAGAGCTGGTTTGGCTGAGGAGATAAGTGAACAATCAGAGATTCAAGGGAGCGAACAGGATCTCATTATTGGGAAATGCCTTCAGGGTTTTGCAGGATATAAGCAAAACACTAGCCACAAAAAAATCAAGATACATTTCATTGTTAATTTCCCCACCTACAAACTTGAGTCTATTTTAGTTTACTCACAGCCCAATGTGCTCTGGAGACTGGCATCCTGATGGACATCAGGCTGTGTCATGCTCTGATGGACTGACTGCTGAATATTTAACAAAGTCCATGTGACGTGTTTGTACTGCTTGGTGAGCCTCTGCTGCTGATGCTCAGATGAATCTGGAATCCAAGATTTCTGAGACAGAATGAAAATGAGGATTATTTTCTACGTGAGGTTTAACATTTTTAGGTTTAGTTTAATGGATGCCTATAAAATAAGCAGACCAAGCAACCACAAAAACATTCAGACACCACATTAAATAACCTATTTTTAGTTAAAGGCATATAAGCTGAATTTAAGAATAATGTGTTTTTCGACTGGAATAAATTCCCCCTATTTTGCTGTCTGGTCAGCTTTTTAAAACTTAAGTAAAAGTATCTGATAAAGATTTGATGGATATTTTTGCTCTAGATCAGGGACCTGTACCATGAATGTGGCTGAACAAACTTAGTACAGTGGTATCTCGAGATGTGGATTGAATCTGTTCCAGGGTGGTGTTTGTATCTCGAATTTTTCGTATGTCGAAGCAAGTTTTACAAGCCTAATTGGTGCAATGGCTCTCAGAAACAACATTGTAAACTTGTAAAAAAAAAAAAAAGGGAAAACCAGAGAAAAATCAAGGGACTTTTCTTCAATCCTTAAATCTACACATTGCTATTGTAATAAATGATAATGAAACAATGAAAATAGAATAAAGCTGAATAAAATAAATGCTAAATAATATGTACACAAATGTGAAATCTTACCTTGTGTGTCCACAAATAATGAACACCAACACATAACCAAAATCCTAACAGAAATAACGCTTATAAAGAGGAATGTGCTGTTCTGTAGTGCAAGTTAGAGGAGAAACCTTTAGCTTTTGTTTCCAAACAGCAGTTTACACTTTACGAACTTAATTTTTTAGGACACCTGAACGCTAACCTTTATTACTACACATTATTGGTTATCTACACATAATGTTTCGCTTGATTTAAAACCGATTTATATCAGTTTTGGTGCCATAATGACAAAAGTTACAGCACCTTTTACCATTGTCTGTCAATAGGACAGTGGAGTGCCAGAAGCGCTGCGTAACGCCAGACTTAACAGAGCAGAACTGTTGGTGAGTTTACTGCAGTCACTGCATTTCAAATATCAACAATGTAGTACGTGTACGTACGTATTTCTCGATTCCACAGGAATTCTTTTTGTATCTTGAAACAAAATATTTCCAGAGAGACCTTTCGGATCTTGGATTTTCCGTAACTTGAATCATTCGTATCTCGAGGTACCACTGTACAATCGTTTTTTGACCATTCGATCATGTTGAAATGGAACCACGAAGCAGCTCACCAACTTTCTTTGTCAAGTCAGGCTTTGATCCTTAAGGTATGATTAGTTTACATAAAAGACTGACATAAGCACCGAATAGCCAATCACGATGAACATAGATAAAGCAAAATCATTTTATTTCTCTGCGGAGGAGCAAAAGTTTATAAATACGATGAGTTTTGTCTCATAGTAATACTGTGGCTGCTACCAAACTGAACAAGATTGTTGGCAGGAAGTTGTGGATTGTGCGAATGAGAAGCACATTGAACGCAATACAATGCAAACCCCCCCCCCCACCCCCACGCACTTAAAAATTTTTTAATAATTGTATTAGCTAACAGTAGCTTTAATAGATGGCTTACATTTCAAAGTGTTAATTAATGCTTTGCTTTAAATGCCATTTATTGTCTTCTTGCCAACTAAAAAAAAGTCAAATCATAAGTGTCTTCCAATGAGACGAGAGTGGATTTCTTCGGGGTCTTGCATTATTGTGATTGAAGGTTTGAATAGAACCAGTGCTTCCAAACTCAAAGCTGTCTTTCTGCTGTTATTAGATAGTGATATCATTAGGTGGCCACTATCAGACACGCAAAATGTGTGATACTTCATCTGTCTCTGGCTCCTGTGTCGTGGGTATCCCCCCCCCCCTCTGTATCTGGCTTTGTTTTGGGCTAAACTACAAATTCTGTTGGTTCGGCATGTTTAATTCTAATCGGTGTTCTTTAGGTTCAAAGAAAAACATTCCTTCTTTTATTTTCCAACCCGTTTATTCCCTTTTGGGGTCCCGGGGGTCTGCCGGTGCTTATCTCCAGCACACATTGGGCGAGAGGCGGGGGTACACCCTGGACAGTTCGCCAGTCCATCCCAGGGCACTAATCCCTCACACATTCACACCTAAGGGGAATTTAGATTATTCAATTAACCTAAACGCATGTTTTTGGGATTGTGGGGGAAACCGGAGTACCCGGAGGAAACCCACGCAAACATAGGGAGAACTTGCAAACTCCTTCCAGGAAGATCACCAGCGAGCCTCGAACTGACCACCTCAAAAATTGGAAGGCCACTGTGCCACCGTGCCGCCGAATATAACATCAATCAATTATATAAACAATAATTGTTCAATCCTTTTACCTTTTAGTGCTGAATCTTGATGCAAATTCAAACATTCTGTATTTATGGCTCAGTAAGCATTTCGGCTTCGTTGTGCTTATGCAGAGCCAGCATCGCTCATATTTTCGACAAGCCATAGCTTCAAAGCATCCGTCTCAAGCTCAGTGATGCAGAATACCATCTCTCGCTGACCACTTATGACAGTTTCCATAACTTTCCCCTCAAACTCAAGCTCTCAACCCTGCGTGTACAATCTCTTTCTTGTTCATGTTCACTTTAATCAAAGTTTAGGTTAGGGCATAGTTCCTACAGAGCCGTGATCAATAGATGCTGCTCATGAAGAAAGAAGAGAGAGTGCACAGAATTCTTAGTGTCCTGCTTTGTACATATTGACATGAGCGCTTTTCCTTTGTGGTTTGAGAGGCTTTAAACATGTAGAAGAGAAGGCCTTCACAAAGCTTTAGATTTTCATTTGGTCAAAAGGATGGAACAGTGTGTTTCTAAATATATTAATCTTTAAATATCACTCCTTGAAACATAAAGTTATGGGAAGCAAGTGAAAATGGCAGCTTGAGATATAAGCTGTTTCTCAATTCAGGTTCTAGAATCCAACCTCCAGAGTCAGAAGATCCTCAGAAAGCTGCATCAACCTTTGGTAAATGGGACGATCTGGCCTCATTCTGGGAAACAAAAAGCACAAAGCGATGAATGGGATTCCGGGAAAAAGAAGGACACATTTGAAGGACCCTTTGAAATTCTGGTGAAATTGTTTTGGCCATAATCTCAATAAAAATAAAGTTTATTTACACAAAAAGAAAAGTGAAGACAAAGAACGTAATGTGCATATGTGCATTACCCCAGGAGTTGGTGACCAAGAGAACAGAAAAGAATCCCAAGGATTCATCTAAAGGCCTCTACACACCAATCCGAACTGAGATTTGCATTGAAAAAATGTTTCGGTTTTTGGGTGCTTTTCTTCTGACAAGGAAATATGGCTGCAGTGACACTCCCTGCCTGAAGATGGCGCTTACGATAAAGCAGATGCTCACCACGCCAAACGGGGGAACAGCAAAGAACACGACGACATTGAAGAATTCAAACAAAGATGAAATACTGGATGATGAGCGGTTTATTCACTTGATAGCTGACCACAGGGGAGCTGTTTGACAAAACAATAGAGAAAACAAGGATTCGTTTCACACAAAACTTTACATACAAGTTTGTGTCTGTGGACAGGGTCAGGAAGCACACCCCATCTGCATAGAGATGAGCTGTGCTAGTGATTAATCTGATTGGTCAGTGGGCGGAGATAAGAACTATGGGTGTTGCAAGGAAAATCGGGCCGTTTTCAGCTCACAAAAAATTATTTTGTTTTTTTTGATGAGGAAACATCACTAAAAAGAATGTCTGAAAGTTGATTTTACATAATATGGCCCCTTTAAGATTTTTTTTAATGTCTCAACTCTACTGTGACAAGAGCACCAGGTCGCAAAAGACAAATAAAGATGTGTTTAAATTATCAAAGCACTTTAATTTGCTTATGAGCTACAGTGACTTCTTGTTTTCTTAAAAACAAGACACGTGAATATTATTTTGGAACAATTAAATACAACAAAATGCAAACAATTCACTTTAAGCATATTTAACCTATTTTACTATTTCTAATTCCATTTCAGTTCATGTGACATGAAACGAGAGATTCATATAACAGTGAAAAAAGTAAACACAAGCAATCCCACCGCAATAGCCGTTACTTGTTAGTGCAGCACAAAGAGCTGCTCTTCTGTGTTTCTATTGCTTTAAAGCTTCATTACAGAACTGTCAAAGACCTCCACACAACAGTTATTCATTATTCAGTTAGAAATTCTGAAACCTGCTGAGTTGTGCCGTTTCATTTCAGTTCACTGCCTGAGAGGAAGACACAGCAGTCTTACAGAGTTCCTGTTAACAGATACTCTTAAACATGCTGATGCCTTGACAAACTCTTTGTGTGCTGTTTAATGAAAATCACAGTTTCTGTTTTACCTTGTTTGTGTTTTTTAAACCTAAATAAATCTGAACACCGTTTTTCAAAACTCTAAAATCCATGGTTTTCTGTATAGGTTTGTTAAAATTATGTATTTCACGCAGACTGCATTTAAAGGATAAAAGAGGGGCTCCCATGGCAAGAAAAGTAAAACAAAAGGATATCTTACTGTTGTGTAAGTTCCTACTTTGACGCTGTAGGTATGTGCTGTAGTCAGAGTAATTATCTCACCAATAAAGTAAAGTTTTTAGCATTCATTTCTATTCTGGTGATGTAGCCTTCAATATATCAGCCTGTGAAATTCAAGATTTATTTTCAGCCCAATTTTCATCATAAATGATTAAATATCTCAGCAATCATTCCAGGTTTGTTATCAATGCCATGGATGGTTACCTCTACTTCCGGGTTTCATTACACGGAAGCCTTGCTTTTATTCTATTAATGAAAGTAAGAGAGAAATAAGTGAATACTTTGATACAGTTGCATTTACAGAGATAATTCAGAGTCAGAAAGTCATTGCTTTCTATTCATATTTAACTGCAGAAACAAAGCTCCTGTTTGTGTCTGCAGTTAAATATGAATAAAACTTTCAACCACTTTCTAAGTTAAAAAATGGTTTATGCTCCTATCATGCCGATATGTAAATATCATGCAGAAGCCCGTTTTCTCATAAGTATGCAGCAGAACCCAATACCAAGTCTATGGTCTTGTAAGAGTGCTTTCACACTCGATTTGTTAAGTTCGATTCATTCGAACTAGAGCTCGTTTTCCGTTTTAGTTCAAAATCGGACCAAAAGCGGACTGGCATCCCCTGTTCCTTTTTTTTTGTCACTTTTGTTCCTCCACTCTCCTGTGCCCTCTTCCTCCTTTCTTTGTTACTCTCCACTGCCTTTCTGGTATTCCAACATGTGAGCCCCTGCCCTTTCACGTGTTTATGTTTGTCTTTATCAGTTTTCCAGTTCTCATCATGTTCCACCCCTGTTACCTTGTGATTCCAGTGTCTCTGTGATTGTTTTCTTTGTTAGATAATCAGTATTTGTTTATTTAGCTTCATTCTGCCAAATCTTTGTTTTACTTGTTTTATTGTTTCAATAAATTTGATCTCACACTAAAACGCAAGATAGTAACACAAGTAGGTGGTCTCAGTACGAATCCAAATTAACTGTAGTGGTTAGTATGTGGCAAGAACATGAGCAAACTCTGTTCCAAACTAAACATAAAAGAAAATGGCGTGTGGCTTGTGGTCAAACTTGAAGTTCTTCGTAATCTGAGTAATCTGGCCCGTTTGATGTCCCACGGCTGTGTTTTTGACTAGTACGGTTCAGAGTGATCACTGTGGTGTAAATACAAACTAAATCTGCAGACGATTAAGACAATGCATCAGTTGTTCCAATTGGGTCTGGACCAAATCAAGTGAAGGCACTCTTAGTCTTACCTTCTCAAGTCCCTTAAAAGATACATTGGTTTGATTGATTTACTTCCTCACATTCTCTAAAATGTTACTGTTAGATTATTTGTTTATTAGAAAACAAAAATTAAATCTACAATCTACAATCCCACATATAGATATTTATTGAGCAAGCCCCTGGCCAGTTTTAGAGATGGTGGTTATGTCATTGTTGTCTTTGGTTTTCATGAGACTCAAAAAGAATAAGAGAGCAAAGATGATGCAAACATAATGATTATTTCCTTGTATCTGTTTGTTTTAAATGGAACTATATAGATTGAAAAGTTGTGCCAAATGTTTCTCTTACAGAGCATTTTAGTCACCATTCAACATGACAGGACTGTTTTGGCTGTGGAAGGAAGCCATGATGCCTAGAGGAAATTTATTCAAGGACATAGAACGTCCAAAGGGCAAAAACCCTTGGGCAGACCTGAAACCAGCAGTGTCCTTCTAAACAGCTGATAGCCCCTGTGCCCCCAGGTTGACCATTAAAAATTGTGAGTCCCTTAACAGGGTAGGGTGAGCAATAATTCTGTACTTCTTTGGTTAATTTGAAATAACGTTTTAGGGTTTTCAACCATTTATTTTTTATATATGCTGATCATATAATTCACACTTCATGAAAAGTGTATTTATTTCAGTAATTACAAAATAATTGATAATAAATTCATTATCTAGTTAGTCTTTTTGTTGTGTATTGCCACTCTCATTGTGTGTGAATTTTCATTTGATCCAGCTGTTGCCATATGTTTGGAAACCAGCCTCTGCGCATTGGATTCTAATCAGAAGCTCTTCTTATACCCCTCTCACTCTCTGTGGCATGTTAGAGTATTATGACCTAAACTCTCAGAGAAATCACTGCAAGTGTTTCCTTACCTGTTGAGTGAATCTGTATGTCTCTTCTCACTGTGAGTTGTAGATTTCTCCCTGTTCTCCCTGGAGTTAGTGGTTGTCTGGAACTGGGAAACTCTCCACAGCCCTGCTAGCTCCTGGCCATTAGCTACTCAGTACTCTGCAGCTCTGAGCATGTGTGACCTTGAAGACTGTTGCTGCTTCATGAGAACTGACCGAAACCCGTCATTAAGTTATTGAATTCTCTGTTTCTTGCATTTGGGTCCACTGTGTTTACGTCCGCACTTAACAGGAAATTTGTATAATTTCTTCAAGTTTCATTCTGATCTATTTCAAGTTTTTTCTTTCAACTGTAATGATTGAAAAAACACATACAACAACAGTTTGCACAAGCACAGTCATAGAGGTGAAGGAAAAAAAGGTGCACAAACAATAGGGTCGACCATACCCTGAAAGGATTGTGAAACAAAACCCATTGAAACATGGGGAAGATTCACAAAGAACTGACTGCAGTTGAAGACATTGCTTCAAGAACCACCACACACATGCAAGACATGGGTTTCAAGTGTCAAGGCACTTCTTAACAAGAAACAGTGTCAGAAGCATCTCGTCTGTGCTAAAGATAAAATGCACTGGACTTCAAAAGATATGTTCTCTTATGCTCCTTTAAAAATCAAAGGGCATAGAATCCATGGTTCTTAAAGTTCAGCGTAAAGTTTTACAGTCAGTGATGGTTTGGGGTGCCATGTTATCTGCTGGTGTTGGTCCACTGTGTTTTCTGAGGTCCAGTGTCAACACAGCTGTCTACCTCGAAGCTTTAGAGGTCTTCATGCTTCCAGCTGCTGACCAACATAATGGAACTGTACACTAAAGATATCAGTACCTAGTTTGAGGACCATGGTAACTTGCAACAAACCTGCCTGACCTTATCCAATTAGAAAATGGCGTACTGTTCATGCTATACATTTGAACCAACAATGCAGAATGATTTTATTAGGTTACAGTTATAATCAACGTGGAAAGTGATCATTATAAACGTTTTGTCCGGAATTAACGAAGAAAAGAAACCTCATATATCAGGAATTATAATTATATGAGCCGCACCAGTATATTATTTGGAATTCTTGGCCAGCACAAACACTTCAATATGGTGTCTCGAGATCCTAAGCATGAACAAAAGCTTCCAGACACGCAAGAGTGTTTGGCTGGAGCACACTAATACACACACAGACAGTGGCTTAACACCCTCCTCTCTTCTGGCCTGGAGTGATGGGTCAGCGCACTGGGAAAACCAGTTCAAGGATAGCAGCTCCACCACAGAGAGCTGGAACAGCTACTAGCTTCTCTCTCCGCATACACATCATCTGCGCTGCAGTTCCTAAACAAACAAGTAAGTGCAGCCTCCATAATAACGAGACAAAACCCTTCAGGTATTTTATAAGTATGGTCTGTATTTGGCGTTTAACATAAAGTGAACAGTCTCATGGAAATCTGAAAAAAACTCTTGAGACAAAGAAATAAATTCAGAGCAATTTATTGAAAATAATGTTAAAAACAACAGAAACTGTTCGGAGGTTCTGGATAGAAATGACCTGGGGTCTCGTGCACAAAAACCTGGAAAAGTCAGCTTTGTGTGTTTATTCATGTCTCGTGTGCATGTGCTTCTGTCGGTTTATCTACAGGCGATAAAGTAAAGCAGCACTAAATCTATAACTCTAGCGCTGACCCAGAACCTTTGAAACAACCGTACAACCAACAAGGCGTTCTGACCACATCATGTGATCATGTCGACAACATCTTGGTGGCTATTGGTTTAAGAGCAAAACGGACAACACCCGTATTCGTTGAGCAAACAACTAGGATGTTTGTGTGTTATAATAGTAGGTTGACCAGTTCAGGTTGTATCTACATAGTGATGGGAGAGTAGACAGATGCCAGGTTAAAGGCTGATCAGAAAGAGGAATTTGTTAGTGAATGGATGACTGAATGGTAAAACCCTTGCACTGTCTTCTATACTCTACTGGTTAATTGTTTCTGCTTTCTTGGTCATGTAAAACCTTTTTCTATCAAATTTCTCGAACAGTTTCGCATAAATTTAACTGATTTAATGTACACAAATCCCACAAATGAACAAACGAGCACAAACAATCACAAAAAAGTAAATAAAACCAAATGACAAAAGTTCCTCTCAGATGGCGTCACACGTCCACCACAACACAGAAAATCAGGCCATCCAAACATCACGTTGTGAGTCATGTTGTGGTTTTTTTATTAATCCAGGTGACGTAAATCCCTTTTTACTTCACGGTATCACATCGATGTTTCTGGGCTGAAAAAAATTTCAGATGTTGCGTCCACTGAGTCCCTGAATCAGGTCCACGACAACTCGCATCCCTTCATTTTTCAAGCGGCTCCTTTATCAGATTTTCAGACTTGGCGTCAATGTTTGCTGATCCTTACGTAGAATATGAACAGAGCGTACGTAAACTTCTTGGGTGTACTGCGGATATTTGAGGTATTAGTGGTGACCATTCCACCCTTAATTTGAAAAGCAGATGTATATTAAAAGAGTTGTCTAACATATTTTATGACTTATAAATCACACCTCATATCAAACCAATCTTGAAAATTACATTTAAAAATAATGCATAAGGCACTAAAATGCCTGTGAATATGACAAGCAAAACTAATAATTACTCATTATTTGATGACAAACTCTAAATTACAATGTTGGCTAAGCTAATGGTGTTCAATTTCATTCATTCATCCTTTTTCCAACCGCTTATTCCCTTTTTGGGGTCACGGGGTCTGTCGGTGCCTACCTCCAGCGCATATTGGGCAAGAGGCAGGGGGTACACCCTGGACAGGTCGCCAGTCCATCGTAGCACTTTCACTCAAATAACTAAAAATAAATTAATAAATTACACTGTATTTAATTTTCTTTACAGAAAATGAGCCGAATCCAATGAATTTCAAGTTGAGAAATCAATTTTATTGTTTCCTTTTTCTTTTGATAAAAACAGAAAACGGGTTAAATCAGTGAAGTGTGTTCAAGAGACTCGCACTACAATGAAGATTTGAATCATCAGGAGTCGCTCCACTTTAAAAAAAAAAACACCTTTTATGTGCTATTTAGTTCATTAGATTTACAAGCATTCGCAGCACAACCCTTATCCAAACTCCTGAAGTATTACAAGTAGCATTTAAATGACTTGAAAATATGCTGAATTTCAAGTTCAGTCATTCTCTCAAACAGCCCGCGGTCTCAGAGATTCTGTAGAGGGAAGGAGGGATTTTCTACCCCAGAACTGGCATCTTGCTTTGTGTTGATTGCTCTTTGTTCTGCAATGTAATGCTGGATGAGTTCCATTCGGAGGTGGCCCGCTGGGGCTCGGCACACAACAGGTCCAATCCAGAGCCATTGTCATCGAGCTTAGCTGCCATTATCTTTGCCATGGAGAGTCTGTGATGATCTTGTTCCCTTTCAATAGCACTGCTGACAATCCCCAGAACAGGGCTGAACACATGTGTATTGTGAATCTGGAGTGACATGAAATGTGTCGTGGTGTCTTAGTCTTGTGTGTGAGGATTGCACCTCTTTTCTATATTTATCTTCAAAGTGTGCCACCTCTCATGTGAGCTCTAGCCCAGAACCTGGAGGGAGGGAAAGAGGAAGATAATAGAAGGAGGAGGGTTTAGGGGTGAACCATGCTCATTGTTTTAGTTTGGTATCTGGGACACAGCACTGGCACGTTCACATGGCTTTTTCGTCTGCATTGATGTGCTGTTTCTTTTGTATATTGGGATATATTTTGTATTAAACTATTTTATTAAATTGACTATTAACAGTCACTATTTTACCAAGATGCTTTCTTTAGTGTAACCACCATTCTTTGTATTTATTTGTTTTCTGTACTTCTGGTGTAATAGTAAAATGGCAAAAAAAAAAACAAACACATAAAAAACACGGTTAAATCACAACAATGATTAAATTAGCTTCACTTTGGCCACTCAATTCGTTGGAAGCACAGCTTTTACCAAAATGAAGATTCTGAGTTGAGAACTGGCTAATCTGTTTTAAATCACCTGATTGTTTGACTACTTAACTGAATTTTAAAGCACAATCATTTCAGCTTTGGTCCAAGCATTATTTATTGGTGGGTTTTAGCTTTTGAAACCACTTTTGATGTGCAGGTGGCAATCTGTGATGCAATGGTTACATGACCACAGTAAAGTGGTCTTGAATTGGATATTTGTTCACGTTATACTGTTCACGAGTCTCCAATTAAATGAATATAGTGATTTTTATGGACCGAACGTCAAAGTTTCTTTCTTCTTATTATTCTTCTACCGATTCTGCCTTCGAAGTTATCAGACCCAGTCTGAGCCCTCTAACTCAAACTCTATAGCGTCAACAAAATTCCATAATCCTTGGCTCAGGCCAATTCCAATCAACTATATGACATCATTGTACGTTATTTTGAATTTTAATAAAAACCTACTCTTGGAAACTCATCAATTTTTTTTCCAGGTCATTGGCTAAAAGTTAAGGAAATGTTGTGGATTCAACAAAGCATTTATGAATGGGCATGAACAATTATGACGTAACACTTGCCAAAATGGTTGTAAGGCTATAACTCAGTAACGCCTTAGTACATCAACACCAAACTTGGTGGATGTTATACTAACCTTGATCTGAGGTTGCCTATAAAGTTTAAGGACAGCACTCTCTAGCGGTCAGGTGCTACTTTCAATAAATTCGTGACATAATGCTGAATATGTACATAAACAAGATTTTTGGTAGCGCCACCTTTTTGTATGTTTTAGATTATTTTGTCTCCAATAGAAATGTGTTCATTTGCCAGTTTGGTCCGTGTTATATTTTTACATTGATTGAATAAATATGTTTTTTTTTACAGCTTTTAATGAATGGCACTTCTTTATCCAATGCTCTAAATTATAAAGAAAAAAAGTGGGCTCACTCTCTTTCTTTCCCTTCTCCCTCTCGCTCTTTACATGTCCTCTAATTCTGTCTTATGTGGCACAGTGGGTAGCACTGTGGCCTTCTGGTTAGAAGGTTGTTGGTTTGAGGCTGGCCAGTGATCTTCCTGGAAGGAGTTGGCATGTTCTTCCCGTGCTTGTGTGTGTTTCCTCTGGTTTCCCACAATCCTCCCAAAATCATGGGATAGGTTAATTGAATAATCTAAATTCCCCTTAGGTGTGATTGTGTGTGTTGCCCTGGTGATAGGTCCAGGTTGTTACCCCCCTCTCGCCCAATGAGCGCTGGAGATTGGCCCCATGTCATCAGCCAAGATGAACATTCATTCATTCATTTTCCAACCCACTTATTCCCTTTTTGAGGTCACGGGGGTCTGCCTGTGCAGATCTCCAC
>SRMA01001192.1:0-20990 GCA_007224835.1 Danionella cerebrum
TATATTTTAAATATCGAGATATCGCCCACCCCTATAGTGCGTTTTGAACATTTTCTGTGTTATCGGCAAAATAATTTTAAAAGGGGGTGGAAAAAATATATATTTACATCGCAAGTTCATATTTTGTGGCAAAAAAAAAACAAAACAAAACAAAAAAACACAGCTCTATGACGTACATTTACCTACACAAACTTAATCAGTTTGCGGACTAAATATTTGAATCTATATTAAACATTAAATAAAACAACAAATTTGCTGAAAAATTGACATCTGGATGAAAAGACTTTTGTAAAAAGTCAGTACAACACAAACAGTAGTGTACTGAAAGAAATAAATGAACAATAGCACCACTCGCTTATTTACGTCTCGAATTACCAGAAATTACCAAGCTCTTCTAAACAAAGATTCGAATTGAGATTCGTACGAATCTTTGGATGGCTTCTCAGTGTGGCTCCCTCAGTCTAGGTTGTGGAAATATTCATCAATTCTTTTTTTCTCAATTTGTAACTTTTATGGCGTTTCTCAAACAGCTCCTTGTGATCAGCCACCAACAGTACGAACCGCTCAACATCCAGGATTCTTTCTATGTGTTTTTTTTATTTATTCTCCGCTGTCTTCCTCATCTTTCAGGTTTCCTGTGAAAAGTCATTATGAAAATGTGGGATGAGCACGACCGTTACGTCCTACTCACATCATCAAAAGAGACGCAATTTATTGGCTGTTCACCTTGCACAAAACCAATCTGATTTGGCAGAGTCACTCGTTCAGTCAGATGTGCGAGTTCCCATTGGCACCTATGGTTTTCGATCAAAGTGTATTCTTGCACAAAACTTCAGATGGGTGTGTAGAAGTTTTTGGTTAGTAAAGGATAAATGAACAATGAGTTTTGGTCGCTTTTTAACATATTAAAGGTAAGGAACCGCACACCACATGAAGGGGGTTGATGGCCATTTTGACAAATTGGCTGAAACAATGGCCCGGCAGATTAATTGGTCGAACTCTAAATCACAGAACATATTTTTTATAATGGCACATGGCCTTAAAAAAAAAATAAAAAATACTTGGCTAGCAACACCTTCCATCATCTATATGGTGAACGTTGAAACTATGACGCTGAACTCACAAATGGGTTTCTTCAGTCAGTACAGATGTATATATCATCAGTGTGGGATTTACACCCTTCAGATTACAAACCAAAATTTATTATTCATTTGGAAGAAAAAAATAAATATAAAATTTTGCAACTGAACATCTGCAGCTGCTAGATTTTCCCTCATTACAATCACAACTAACAAAACAAACACCAAACCCAGTTTCAGTGCTCCTTTGCTCTGGTTTCACTAAACATTCACTGAATAACAATAGGCAGCTTTAAGGCTGGAAATGTGCAATGACAGATCAGAGCTCTGCATGGGCAGTGGTCACTGGCAAGAACTTGGCTGTAAGGGAGAAAGAGGAGGGAAAGGGGGGGGTTATGACGTCTGTAGAGCACGACAGCACAGGAGGGGTGAGGAGGGATCCTGGGGGCTGCTAAAAATAGAAACCAGAGGGAGCAGAAGAGGGGTGTAGGGGGAATGGGAGACTGCGCAAAGTCAGATGTAGGCGAAAGGGAGCGAGCACGACAACGAGAGCTCAGGATCGAGAGAGAGCGAACAAAAGAAAGTGATTCAGAATTTCATTTCAAAGTCATATCAAGATGCAAGAGCATCATGGATTGTCTCAGCGGGACGTGCAATAAATATATTGATTTTTTTTTTACCCATAAAGCTTGTTTTTAGCAGCAAGATGATCAGGATTTCCTCTTTTGAGCCGTCAATGCTTGCTCCTTAAAGAGGTGAATCATAAGGTACAGTCTACTTAAAACAAGTTCCTGTATCCAACATTCCTTCAACAAAAGAACCAGTTTTCAAACAAGAACATCTCGTGACTTATCAGGAAGGTGTTTCACATTTTCCCCAACTGGAGAAGTTTAAAGTCAAGGGGGCAGCAGAACATCATCACCACATTACTAGGAGACATTCCTAGAATACCAGCTCTCTGAAGCAACCCCCGGGAGCAGACGAAGAATGCGACAACCAGTCAAAAAAATGTGAAATCTACATGTGAACGATGCCTTCATTAAAGGATGGATCAGTTCCCAGTTTATTTGGACTAGACTCTTTCTCCCAGTCACAACAAGTAAGAACAGCTGCTGTAGAGTTCCCTGTAGCAAAATTTGCACGCAACGCCCCAAACACCACAGCAGATTGAGTAACGTAAACGAAAGGTTTGGTACAACACCAAATAATGAACCAGAATAGAGGTGCTGTCAAACAAAAACTCGAAACCCTTCCACTACACAAACTTTTTGGGATGATTGCTAGTAATGACGTGCCTCTACATAGCGCAAGTCAACTCCAAATAGCTACAAGTCCGAGACAACAGAAGATTGTTGGGTACGGTTTCAAGATCGTGTCTGGATGAGTACTAGAACTTTATTTCCAGGAAAATCTTGAACCAGAAGAAGGACTTCTCTTTGGTTTAATCATGTGAACTCTGTAGCAAAGATCAGCATTGTTCTATAAACCAAAGCTAGCTGAATGTTTGTCCATGGTTTGCTTCATAGCGAAAAATTTAACTGTAGACCAAACGGTTTGTTACATGGACTTCTCCTGAGTGACTCCTCAGCCTACAAACACACAGAAAATAGCGTTAATCTTTCGGTTTTGGCAATTTAAGGTTACTTCAATCTACAGGATTGGTTCATTTGGTCTGGATCGAGGGTGTTATGGCCTTGTTAATTACAAAAACCCCAGCTCAGTTTGTAACAAATGGTAAAAAAAGTAAAGGTTGTGCTTTCAAAATGCTAAATAGAATCTGGAAACACATCACTCCATAATTCAGCTGTAGAATCATTCCTAAACGGTTTCCCATCAATGTTCTAGGTTCAATTAAATGTATGGTTGCAGGGCTCTAGAGTGCGGTATTCAATTTGGTCGCATATGCACCTAATTTCTCAATGGTGCGACAAAAAAAAAAAAACAAAGGTTGCACCGGTGCGACCCGTCGTTCGAGGGGAAAAAAACGAAACTCCGTCTACGGCCGGTCCGCCTCCTGCGCGCGGCTCACAACACGCGTATCACCCATTCATGCGTCTCAGTACGCACCTATCGCGGCAAGCGCGCCGCTCAATTCGCGTTTACCGCGCCGCTGAAGCCTCAGACGCGCGCAAACGCGTCTTTGCATTGACTTAACATGGAAACCCTCCGCGCTTACCGCGCGAACCGCGTTCGATGTGAACGTACCTTTACAGCGGCAGGCAGCTGCAAACAGATCATCAGACGAGGCCGAGATGAGAATTAAGTTTAACGTTGCCTACAATATTGCAAAAGAAGAACTCCCCTTCACTAAATTAAAGTCCGAAATAATTCTTATGAAGAAAAATGGCTTGAACGTAAACCCGACGTACAGCAATGATGTCGCGCGCACCCAATTTATAGGAGCCATCGCAGATACATTGAAAAAAAAGACGTCTGTGCAAATTGTGAACAGTGCGAACATGGAATTCCTGATCGACGGAGGCACATATATCGCCACAAAGGAATGCATCATTGTGTACAGTCGTGAAGGAAGACCGATGAATATAATATTGAACACAGTGAGGTCGAGCATGCTCATGCCCAAGGTAAGCCATGTCATGTCATGGAGCCTATGTCAATAATATGCCTACCGTCTCGTTACTGCATTAACCATAATATTCTTACACTTAAAAATGAAAAAATAAATAAATAGGCTGCATTATAAACTCTTGATCTGGGTAGTAAATGGTATTATCGTTTTTATTTGTATTTGCTGCTCTTAGGGACCAAAATCAGTTTAAAGTTTAAATTTCAGCTCAGTAAAGCACTTTAAACACCTTTTCAGTAAGTTTTAGTTACCTTTCTTGTGGAATTGTGCTTCAAATAAAGAACTTTATATTGACCAGGTTGTTAGTAAATCATTTACAAGTCAATATTGTCTATATGGACAGTGATTTTAAAAAATAAATAAATAAATAGATAACTAAAAAAAGTGAACTTGTGAAAATGTGGTGTTAAATGTGATGCAGTTGAAAATTTGGGTGCACCTAACTTTTGTGCTGGTGCACCTAAGAAAAAACTTTAGGCGCACCAGTGCAACCAGTGCAAAAAGTTAGTCTAGGGCCCTGTAATACTAATTAAAATTAATTACAATTAAAAATCAAAATAAGTAAATAAAATGAAGTAGTATTTGCAAGCTAATTCAAATTAAAATGTGAAGATAAATGACCGTTTTTCAGTTTCATTTTACAGACCCCAAATTAATGCAAACAATGACTTCTGGTGATGAAGGATAACCATTGTAAGAACAACACTTGTGAGATGGCTTGTATATTTTGGACCAAAAAAATGCTTGGAACAGTGTAAAAGGTTTAGGAGAGGTTTGCTTGTTTTTTGGATCCAATTTTTACTTTGTTCTGACATTTTTATGGGATTTATGAATTTCTCAACACTTGATTTTTTTTATATAAAATATGAAAATCTGGTCTCAATTTTTTGTTTTTGCTGTAAAAAAATGACAAAATGTTATACTCGTAATTGTATTTTTTGTATAATTGTTGGATTATTGTGGAATTATTGTGTAATGAACTTTTTACTTATTTGTATAAAGAAAAAGTTGGGGTCGTTCAGAAAAACATGAAACTAATTAAAAATTAAACGTTTTAAGGGTCATTTATTAGAGCAGATTGTAAAGGAGTACAAAATCGCTCAGAAAGTCCAGACTTCTAAGGGTTAAGACCAAGAAAATAGTCCTGCAAAAATGGTACAAGATTTACAGATTGCAGCGAGTGGAACATTTTTTACACATTGGAGGACACATGTATGAGTTGAGACACGCATTGATGGATCAAATCTTTTCTGCAAACCAAGACTCTCATTTACCGATCAAAACATAGATTTGCAGATTACAAAATATATTGCTACATGTACAACCTCATAGAATATAATGGTTCTAAGATGGATTGAGTGCCTATTTAGGCAAAAAAAATACATATACAGGTGTATTTATACACATTTGTTTTCTCAGTACTCTGTTGTAATTGGACCACTCACTCTGTATAAACTTCCTCTCAAAGACTGAAATGTATTTATTCCCACCTCTTCTTTCTAAATGCTTTTAAAACTGCTAAACTGAAATAAAAAAAAAAGTCAATTTTCCTGCGAAATTGAAACAAATTATTGTGCTGAATTCAATGCAAACTGGCAACTTTCACGCAATAAGATCCATTAAACTTGTATAATGGATCATATAATGGGTTGGTGTGAGTACGATCACTGCCTGACTTTTCCAAACTACAATGCCACTAGTGTGGTCTCCAGTGCCTGAACTCCCGGACATCTGTCCGTACAGTGAGAGACATTACTAGCGCTTTCTGCAGGGGAGAAATAACGCATGATGTGACTGAATGGGGTTATGTTGCTGAACACAGGCCTCTATACCGTACATCTGGAGTCTGGGAGGTTGATGGTATGGTACTTACATTGCAGTCGGAGGAGAGGTTAACAGTGGGACTGGGTCCATCAGTCCACTCTGCTGTGTCTGTACTGCTGCTCAACTGTCTGTTCCTCTCATATTCCTTTAACTATGATGGAGAACAAGAGGTCAAAGAAAGCCCCCCTCGCCCTGACAGTCACACAGCCCAATGTTCACAAAACACACTCAGGTAAACATGTCTTTTAATCAGTGGTTTTACACCTTTATTTTTTTTTTATTGGCACGGGAGTGGAAGGATGAGAGATTTAACAATTTGTGGTTGCCAACTTGTGCAAAAGATGTACTTTCATAAAACAGGAGACGCTACAAACCTGTTTTATATTGAATCCGGAATATGAACAAATATATAAAGAGTTTGTTTCCAAGATGAAATAAATGCCCCAAAATAAACTTAAATTTTAGTCTCTGTTCAAATCCCTGTCAAAGAAAACTTGATATTGGCTGGACACTTGTTACGTATTGCTGCATTTTTATAAAATAGAGATGGAATGATCTCATGGAACTTTGAGGGGAAATGTGCCATGGATTTGTAGCATTTGAAAAAAAAAAATTTATTTGTCCGTTCAATGTTGTAAATAAAGATAAAGATTACAAACTTGGATTTTCCTGCAATCCCCTTCTCTGGGACTGCAGGAATTTTGGAACCAAACTCTTCATATAGTGATTGGTAAAACAATAATATTAATAAATTTTTTATGGATAGGTTTAGAATAATTTAATGTTGGTGTGCATAAAAAACACAGAATATATAACACACATTTATGCATGCTCACAAGTATGATCAACAAACTATCCACAAAGGCTCTTCATTGATTGAGACCATAGATCATCTCAATCTAGAAGAAAAAATACAAATCAACCCCCAGCACCAAAAGAGGGAAAAACTCAAGCAAAAGGAAATTTGAGAACAGAAATCCCAGTCGGTTAAAGGAATCAATGTCAGCCTTGTGGAGAGGAGGAAGCCATACTCTACAGTCACCCATTACGTTCATTACGAGATAATCACCAATCATTACGGTGGTCTCTAATCACACTGATGGACACCCAAAACAAGAAAAGAGGAAGGGATCCATCCATCTATCCCTACTCGAGAAGTAAAACACCAGACACCCCTTCATCTAAACAAAAGATGATTACACTACTAATGCAGCCCTTAGAAGCAGGGTCAGTACGCTGGTAGGGCCGTGTGTTCGTGTGTGTGTGTGTATAGAAGAGAAGGGCAGCATGGGTAAGTACGGTTAGTACAGATGAAGGCAAGCTTGGAAAGCTGTTGTGCCATGACACTTACCCGTGCCAGCGCCTCCTCTACCGTGATCATCTTCTCTTTCACCATCATCATCAGCTGGATGCGTTCTTCATCACTCATGGTGATCTCACTGGCCACATAGCCGATGTCCTCCCCTGGGGGGTCAGATAGGAGGGAAAAGGGATAAATTCCTTTAAGACTTCCTCAATATAATTTCACAAACAAACACACTTTACATCAGAAATAATACATTACACTTCACATAAATTCCAGCATGAACACCAACAAACGTGGGTGGGCTATTTAGAAGAAAGATGGATCTACAGCTGGACTTCTCTGTATTAATTCTTGCATTACTTGTAATTTTAAGGCTCATTTCCCTTTCGCTGCCTCTAAAACAAGGGCGCAAACTCAAGAGCTATGAAGGGAGGTAAGATGAGAAAAATGCTGAGAGTTTGTTTTGATTACCTTTTGACGTTTGCCTTGTGACCCCCTTCTGTGACTTTCGGAAGTTCTGCCAGAAGGATTTGTTTTTCTTCTTGTTGTCCCATTTGCCTGTACAAGGAAAAAAGGAAGCATTCAGAAAAACCTTGAAAGCAAACATCTGGTCTAAAATAAGCCTATAATAGCATCCTGTATATGTTTTTAACTGGTCACAATTACAGTGTAATCTTAAAAAAAAAATAACTTTACCCACATCACTTTAATAAGTTTTTAAAAAATGAAGTACAAACCTGATCCATCCTCAGAGCTGGATTTGTGCAGGGGAATTCTATAGGGGAAAAAATACAAAAAAAAGACAAGAAAATTTACTCAAAGAACCAGTTTCAAACTTCGGTCACTCTCCAAGTCGTCTTCATAAGGATGCAGCAGAGGGCAGTGTGAGGCCATTCATGTCCTATATTTGGCTCCCGAGGCTCACAGGGCACAAATACGACTCTCGGAGAACAGAACAAAACCAGACGAGAGACAAAATTAGGAAAAATCTCATTTTTAGTGCTGGAACAAAAACAATGAGGCACTGCAGCCCTCCAGGAATGACTTTGCTTTAAGTTCCCTACACAAGATCCGAATATTCGGTCTAAAATTTTGTGTGACAAGTTGAACCACACTTTAAAAAGGTGGCTGCAATTTATACAAGTTTTAAAATATAGAAAAAAAAAACATTGTTTAATGTTATATTTCTAATATTTTTAGCCTAATATTATTTACACTACACAATAGACTCACATATGATTAAATGTTTAACATGTTTAACACATAACTACCAGAGGAGATAATCTTTACTCTTTAATCTCTCTATAATCTCCCCTTTAAAATAGCATTTTAACACCAAGAAAGTTTTTGACAAATTGTATTGTGAAACAGTTTCAGAATATTACTTTAATTTGTTAAAACATTTTTTTTAAACTCTTCCTCCATAGTTACAAATATTTGACAATATGTTTGTCAAATCAACATAAAAAAATTGTAAATCTAGTTTTTACACTCATTTTAATATTCTGTTCTGATATATGAAATCATTCAATATTTAAGTCACTTGAAAGGAACTGGATCAAGAACTGGGATTTAATATGATCATGAACTGGATTTCTTTCTATGTATACTGTTCATGGATGACATAGTAAAAATGTAACAAATAATCAGAAGAAACTACACCACAAGGCAACCTTATCCACTACTTTTATGTTTTTCTGGATGTGGCGACAAAGCCATGTTTTAAACAAACAACCATTTACAGGGCTCTAGAGTGCGACCAATTTGGTCGCATATGCGACCTAATTTCTCAATGGTGCGACTAAAAAAAATCAAAGGTTGCACCGGTGCGACCCGTCGTTCGAGGGGTAAAAAAACGAAACTCCGTCTACGGCCGGTCCGCCTCCTGCGCGCGGCTCACAACACGCGTATCACCCATTCATGCGGCTCAATACGCGCCTATCGCGGCAAGCGCGCCGCTCAATTCGCGTTTACCGCGCCGCTGAAGCCTCAGACGCGTCTTTGCATTGACTTAACATGGAAACCCTCCGCGCTTACCGCGCGAACCGCGTTCGATGTGAACGTACCTTTACAGCGGCAGGCAGCTGCAAACAGATCAGACGAGGCCGAGATGAGAATTAAGTTTAACGTTGCCTACAATATTGCAAAAGAAGTAAATAAATAGTCTGCATTATAAACTCTTGATCTGGGTAGTAAATGGTATTATCGTTTTTATTTGTATTTGCTGCTCTTAGGGACCAAAATCAGTTTAAAGTTTAAATTTCAGCTCAGTAAAGCACTTTAAACACCTTTTCAGTAAGTTTTAGTTACCTTTCTTGTGGAATTGTGCTTCAAATAAAGAACTTTATTTTGACCAGGTTGTTAGTTAATCATTTACAAGTCAATATTGTCTATGGACAGTGATTTAAAAAAAATAAATGAATAGATAACTAAAAAAAAGTGAACTTGTGAAAATGCGGTGTTAAATGTGATGCAATTGAAAATTTGGGTGCACCTAACTTTTGTGCTGGTGCACCTAAGAAAAAAATTTAGGCGCACCAGTGCAACCAGTGCAAAAAGTTAGTCTAGAGCCCTGATTTATAAATCCAACACTTTACTGCTACCTTCATTGTTCCATTAGCTTCTATATGCGAATACATGAAGTTCTTTTTTCAGTTCATGACCCCTCAGAGCGAAATGAAATTGCCAATGTAAGGAAACATTTGAGCCGACCGCCCATTCAGCAAAACCCTAAACACGCACAGAAATAAGAAAATCTTGAGGCTGCAACATATGTGTTCTGCAGATGAGAACATGAACCCTGTGGTTTTCTCATCCGACTGTTGGATTCTCACTCATCCTTGGCTAAACATCTCAACCTTGTCAGCGCTGAAGTAAACACCGACACAGTCATGTAAGCAGACAGTAACACACACTTTCCACACCCCTTTTCTCAGGTCTGCTTTTCACATGTGTTTAAATCCTCACGGGTGCACAGGTCTGCTTTTCATCCGGGACCCATCGATGACATCCTCACCACTAAAGCTATCGGCCACTAAACACACTCCAGAGAGCAGTGAACATGTGTGCAGTGTCAGCTCCCATGTTAAATGTCAATCCACTGATTGAAAGGGTGTGTGTGCTAAAAACCAAACACATTCCTGCATCTTCAAACTATCTACTGGAGTCTGACCAAATAAAGGAAAATTCTCATATCATTATGCTTCCAATTTTTTTTTTTGATTAACCTCTGACTCACCTCGACCAGTATGCACAGGGAGTCGCCAGCTTATATGCTAACTGCATCTCGTGTTAAAAAGAGCTCATTGAAGCACAGCTCAGTAAATTAGGCCCCATTGAGCATTTCTGAATTGAGCAGCACACAATACAAGCGTGGTATAGTCTGTCAATTCTTTCGTTACAGAGGGTGTCCTGTGCCTCTACTGGTGTGTGCTCACTGCATTCCATCACTGTGTGTAACAGTCGTGTCCCCTCTCTGAAACAGAAGAGACCCTGGCTGACAGAGACGGTCATTCAAAGAATGTGGAATTTATATTTTTCCACTTTATCCACACAGTTTAGTTACACTCTGATTTGTTTCATTGAAGTTGATCAAATTGGTTGGTTTGAAAAGCCTTCAAAGGTTCGATTAGCTGAAAGAATTTGGTAATAATCCTTTATATGTTAGATATGCAGCTATAACAGCTTCAACCAGGACGGGAAGGCTTTACACAATATTTAGGATGTGTATGGGATTTCTGAACATTCTTCCAGGAGCAAATTTGTGAGACATTGAATTGAATGAGATTGAATTTTAGTTCCAACCATGTCCAATACAAACTAAAATGGTCTACTATCCAAATAAAATACAAAAATTCAAGAGGATTATGTAAACGTTGTAGTGTTCTGGCCCTGACGAAGGAAATACTGGCTTTAATTCCCATTGAATCAGGTTTTGGGTAGCCCAGACAAGTTATCGCTATTTATTTACTTATATGCATTAGTGTGTAATCATGTCGGAACAGACAGAGGTCTTCCCAAATTATTCCCAAAAATTTGAGAGAATGGAAGTGTAAACCAAGCGAAAAAGATGCTGTGGTGCTGAGGGAAAATGGCAGCAAAAGTTTTATAATCATTCCATGAAGACAGAACAGAATCAGGCCATTTTTTTCAGCTGATCACAGTCAATAAAGTCCAGAGGAGACCTCCCAAAGTCACTTGGAGTCAAAAAAAGACACAGCAGGAGGTGGAATCAATTGATCAGTCAGCAGATAACTCTGAGCTTCGGAGCAGTGCTCAGCCACTTGATTCAATATCGATGTTATTGTATTTTGTATTTCTAATGAACATTTATATAGATGCCTTGGATTTATAGTGATTGCCATGGGATTATCACATTTTGGGGGGAAAAAAACATTTGAAAACAGACCTATAAATATTAAAATCGCTATATTTGTATGACTGAGGTACTCTTCAAATCATCAAAATGGAGTTATGGTGTTTTGAGAAGGAAACTCTCCTAACAACTTTTAAGTGTTTCCATTACTGGCAATGACTGAAAATTGCCTTCAAAGCGAGACGGAACACCTCAAAGGTCCAGTATGTCATCTTCAATGAGTCAAGAGGAAGATGATGCAGTTCAGTTATGCACCATAGAGAGATGCCCGTTCTTTGCTCTTTTAGATTTGGGAGTGGGACTTCCCATTTCCTCTGATTAAACTGCTGATGAAGAGAAACGCTTCGATTCCAGGGTGCACCTGGTATCCTGTGGTTGGCTGCATGGTTTGCTTTCCACCACCTGGTATTGGAGCTTGGAGCACACATACAAAGCCGGAAGAGTACAGGAAATGGCCTTCACTAGTGGTCATGGCAAATGAAGATTCAGGGATTTCCTTAAAACCACAAGTTTTTATAATTGTGTGGTTTTTTCCCCCTTTTGATGGGAGACAGCTCATCACTGATGCTGATGGAACCATTACATTAATGTAGAATTTGATTTTCTGAAATGTATTATTCGTACAATCCAAAGTAGGCATTTATTTAGCGAATGTCTAATTTGAAAATTGTAATTTTATCGATACAATGAACAAACTTCATTAGTCAACATTTTTAGTTTACCTTGTCAAAAAAACAATAAGTGAGTGGAGTGTACTTTCAGAAATATTGGCTCCACCCATTATTTCAGAGCATGTGCAGACTCCTGTTTGCTGTATTGTCTGCACCCAAATCCTGCTCAATTTGGACTCAAAAGGCAACAACGTGTGGTCTATATTTTTTACAGTCTATATTCCTCACAGACAACGGTTTGCTTTTTTTTTTACATTTTTCTCATCAAAGGTTAAAAAATTTGATTAAATAATGTATTTATAAGTAAGGGGAGCTTTATTTAAGCTAACCATTAGCATATATTGATTATAGTGGTACCAGGGTTTGAACATATTAGTTATCTTGAGATGTAAAAAAATAATAATAAATAATAAAGTGTGCGTGTGAAGTTACTAAGTAGAAATTTGAACCGTTGAAAGATTTTGTATACATTTTTACTTTGAAAAAAAAAATGGTTTAACAAATTAAAAATCCCCCCCCCCAAAAAAAAAAAAATAAATAAATAAATAAATATATATATATTTACATACTTATAATAACTAAATAATTAAAATAGTGACTCACAAAAGCTGTGGACAAAAGAAAAATATACTATTTAGACCGATAAGGAGTTTTTAATGACTATAACAGCAGCATGGCTGGAGTTGATACAGAGGTTAGCTTGAACTGGCATTAATAGAACATTATCTCAGAGTCTCACTGAAGTCTGAATTTCAGTTTTCTCTTCCTCTCACTAATCATCATGTTTCATCTTAAACATCAAGGACAATGGACGGAAGGAAGGAAGCCTGGAAGCACCGAGATGTGAAGAAGTAAAACAGAGGAATTCACACCCATTCGAACTCACACACATACTACACTCGGAGGCAAATGGAAGACTTGGACCCATTTGTGCTCATATATGTGAACAGGCAAATCCAACCCTACAAGCCCTGGAAGATCTATCTGCCTTAAAGCAAAAGCTCACCCAAACATCATTTTGGATTTTGGTTTTCATATGAGAGTTTAAAATCAAGTTTGAGATAAAAAGAACCCTTTTATGGGTCTGAATGCTGAAAATGTGCATGAGAATCTTACTTTCTCTCAGCTTCTGGTGTAGACACCTCAGTGTTGCATCCAAATGATTCCTGCCAACACACACAGCACTGAGGTTAATTACTGCAGCTCTGCAGAGACTTTAATCACAGAACATCCACATGTAACCTGAGCACCCAGTCAGCTGATTTATCTCTGATGGCTTGTTTAGTGTGGTTACACTGATTTATGTTGATAACTGCAGGTGTGTGGAGCTCTGAAAGCAGATATGCACAGCATTGTAGGTAGACTGACCTGGATGTCTGAACGCAGCATTGATGAGTTGTTGCTGCTGTCTGCTTTTTCCTGGAAAACACATAGAAAAAAAAAGAGTGTTGAGTACACAAACACACACTGGTACTTAGACCACAACACATCAGGATGGAAGCTACACCCTCACCCTACACACACAGAGACACATCACCTGAGGCGCATGGAACCTGCCAGGCCAGTGCAGCTGCACGAGACAGCAAAAAAACATCAAGAGGCCAAGCCCCTTGGAACAGCACACATGAACTCATTCTACAAACTGACGACGTCAATCAGAGGATTGCCAAGATAGAAAAAAACAATAGAAATGTGACACTACTAGACTCCAAGCTCTGAAACACATGGACACTTTTCATTTTCTCAACAGAATGGTCATATTGTTGGATTTCTCACAGTAGAAAACATTATTATTTTGAGGCTACAACCATGATTTCATGTGGACTTACATAATCGTCTACGACAATTGAAAACTAAAGCCAAAAATAACTATTTTAATATCATGTATGTCCTTAATAAATAAACATCAGATTTATTCTTTACATTATAAAATCTATACAAAGGAGTGTGAAAAATATTTAAAATCTGATAAATTTCAAGTTTACAGATAAACTCTCAAATTAACTCTTTTTCGAGGGGTACTTATCCTGTTCATCTAGAAGAACTTGCCCTTCACTATCCTCATTGTGATGGAATCTTGCCTCCACCAGTATGTTGATTGGGTGTGTGCATGTTTTGCGTTTTAACAGGTCTGGTAGGAGTCCTGGCACAGTGGCCTAGTCAAGCAGAGGTCTTTGATTTATTTCTATTTTTTATGATAAAACACCTGATGTTGCGGCCGTAAGACCAATTGAATTCTTGATTCAATAAATTAACGATTTTTATTGCAGTGGGCAACATCATGCAGGGCTGAAGCTCCCTCTGGTTTTATTTCCAACTCAGATTCAACAATCGGTAGCGTCAAGAGAATCTTAGTTAAAGTTATTAGGTGTTTATTTAATCAATTTTTTTCCATGCCTATCGATGAGGTAAACTATTAAATTCAAAGACATCTATCCTTGTAGCACTTTATGTTCTGCTATTAACTAAAACGTTTACAGTCCCTCAAACTATTCGTTCTGAATCCATATCTGTAAAGGGCAAAGAATATCCACCTCTCAGTCATCTAGAATTGAGTCAAAGTGTGCTAATCAGGTTAAACTAATCTTTATAGATCTGGCACTCCTAGAAGGAACTGTGATTTGAACATAAAGTCAACAGAACATTAAAAAAAAAACATGCCATGAAAGGTCCATGGCGCACTGCGGGTAAATTTGACCCCTATCTGATCACTGTGAAGTTTGATGATGTGCAAATGGAAATATAATCTGTTTTTGTTAAGTTCTGAATTGAGCCACTTCATGTTTCACAATGAGCATGCTCTAGGAATGGTCAAACAGAAGCCATTTAACATAATTTTATTCATTAATTCTGTTTATAGACATTTCTGTGTACGCTGATTATTTATTTAAGCCAGAGGTTCGACCAAGTCTACTACTTTACGAGTCAAGAAAGGGCAAGTCTGAGTCAAGTCCCAATTCAAGTCCCAAGTCAATTCAGGGCAAGTCCAAAGCAAGTCAAAAATCATTCACAAAAAAAAAAAAAAAAAAAAAAAAACAAAGCAATAATAGATAGCTTTCCTGTGGCTCAGTCAATAGAGCATGGCCCTAGGCGTCCTTTGTCCACCCTAACCCCCCCGCCCCCTGACAGAAGTATAGATGATGCGAATGTAAATTAAATGAGTCTTTATGACTCAAATGGGTCACCAAATTAATGACGTAAGTTACATTTCAGCAAATCCAAGTACCACAGTTAATGTTACAGATACAACTTCCTTATTCAATTTAAATTCAATATTTGTTAATTATATAAACACTCTTACATGATCAATATTTTGGATCCATTAGATTTTATCCAATAATCTGATATTTAACCAGAAAAAGAATGAATTTAGACCTGAAAGATTGGATTTGCTCATTAAAACCTGTATTGTAGAAGGAAGCCAATAGTAAATAAATAATATACAGTCTTCTTGTATAAATTAGCAAATATTACATGTCTAATAAGTTTTCCACTTTCAAGAAAACAGCATTTTCTGCAGACAGAAGCTCAGCTTTTAGGCAGTTTTGTAGCTGTTTTTGTTTATTTTGTCTCTATGCCACTCCAACTGCTTTAGCGCTCAGTGGTGTTCTCCGAAAAGTCCGGAAGCCTCTAAGTTTTAAATCAGATGTTGTGCAGAAAAACTGGAGTTCTCCATACAAAAACAAATACGGAGCCAGTTGGGGTATTCCCATATGAACCTGCACATGGGCCAATGTAAACACACGTAAACACAGGTCTGTGTTGTGAATCATCAGCAGCATGCCATCACCAGCAGACCCATACCCACCTGGCACAGGCTCACATTGGCACAGACTGAATCATCTGTACACACTGCTGGTGCTTGTGCCATCCAAAACCCATATCCACACACAAAGAGATGCTCTGTGCCTCACTGACGCACCCAACACATACAAATGCCTTCACAACAACACTCTTGATAAAGTGTAGTTCAGCATACATCAATATTCATACTTCGGCGTTAGGTGTAGCAGTAACAAAAACCATAAAATGACAAGAACCATGAAGTAGACAATAAGGCTCTAGTGGAGGAACTTTGTGTGTGTTGATGATTCAGCTGAATTTGGCAATAAACAAAATCTCTCTCTCTCTTTTAAATAGGGACATTAAATCCATTTTCTTTATTATCTATTCAATTTGAGAAGTTTCAGGTAAGTGTTTATATTGAAAAACATCAATATCTGTGTTTCCATTCACGATAGCCTGATGGGGCAGCATTAATGGTCTAACCAATGGACGGATTTCATTGCACAACATCTGAAATGCTGTTTTGGTCATTTTAAAATTCCTTAACCAAAGTCTGTCATCAAAGTGGTTCGGGATCACATCCATTGGGCTGTATTCCCAAAGAGTAGTCTCTCGCCTCCAAAGATGACATGACTGCATTAAGTTTCGCCTACGTGGTTGTGTTTTTCTTTTGATATTTGATGCCAGTTTTATCAGAAAGTGACTGTTTTGTTTTCTTGCACTTGTTGGATGGAAATGGTGCTTTATTCACCAATAAGTATGGAAATTTCCCAGTTTTGAGCTTTGGAGCACTTTATAGTTTTATAGTTTAATCTTAGCAACATGTAACAGGAAACAGTTGTAAAAAGAAATCGGTTTCAAAAGGTAAAATACACAAGTAATTTTTAAATTCTGATATCCACTTAAATTTTTAGAAATACTTCAGATGCTTTTTTTCTTTCACTTTCAAAAAAAAAAAAATCCAGCATCTTCACACCACTTTCTTCTTAGCATAAAGGTCAAAAATATAAAGTGTATAAAACACAATTTTTATATAGAGCTAGAAATGGGCATATTAAACCCTTTCATGCTTTAGTCAACGTTGTGTATATTGTTGAAATGAGATAAATCCTAATCTTATCTACTCGCTGCTAATTAACAACAGTCACTCAAGAGACAGATCCCTTAATCGTACCACATCTGTCTTTACACAGTTGTGATGGAGGTAAACTATAAAACTAAAAAAAGAAAAAAACTATAAATTGAAGTTACTCCTTTCAATTTCCTTTACCAGGTTGTTTTAAGTTCGGGTCACTTGGTTCACATTAGGAGAAAGCACATCACCCCAAGAGCAACTTAGAAACATGGCAAGAACATGTAAACAAGCTTTGTAGTGTTCCACTGTTCCGCAAAAACTTTGGTTGCTTTAAAATGGGGAGTCCAAGGGATCGTCTAAATTTAAAAACCACCTCGGTTGGCCAGTCAATGAATTGCAGATTCACAAGGTATATTAGATACCTAAAGTCCTAAACATTGGCTGGTCACATGTTCACGTTGAGTTCTTGAGCCGACACCTCGGTCATATAAACATTAGTTTCTATTTGTTTTGAAAATTCAACTTCAGGTGCTAGAACATTACATAGTGTACATTTTTATCTAAAAACAAGGTTATAAACAACTTTTGTACATGTTCTGGATGATTAGCACACACTTGAAAAGAATAAACGACTAAAGCAACGTAGAAATTATGAGGTTCATCTCCGACCAGAGACATGACTGTCTGGCTAATACTGTACTGGTGCCAGGATAATAAACAAACCCGAAAATGACTACTAGGTCTATTATACACATTTATGAAGAGCCTCAGTGAGCAGTGGAGGACACACACAGTCAGGATGATGTGGGTGGATGTGGTCAGACCAGGCAAGAGAGGATTCCGTTGTCCAATCAGAATAGTTGTTTGCTTGAGAAGCAGGTAGAGAAAGTGTCCTTGCAGAACCAGACCAACCATCCCAACTGCTGTACAAACAGCACACACATGCATTCACAGTGTGTGGTGCTTGGTGAGCACTCTATTGAAGTATTCTAGCTGTGTGGTTATTACCTGGACATACCAGTTATGTTACAGAAAGGTAATTCTCATGATTAACTACATAGATCTTTGTGTATATCTAGAATCTGGATTGTAGAACCCCAAACATTTGGTTTGTGGATTTCTCAAACGTTCACTTCAACAACATGACCTAGTTCCACATATACGGGTTTAAACACCACAACAAACCTTTGAGAAGCCCTCTGCAAGTCTGAACATGAAGACAGAGTGAATGTACCAGCAAAAATCATTAATCTAACAAAGAGCTCAGGAATCCACATCAGCAACATCTAGAGGTACCTTAAACCTGACGACCGTTCAAACCTGACGACAAACGACTGTCAGTAAGGGTATAACTGCACAATCCCCGTCTTTTCCTGTTTTCACACCTATTATTAGGTTTATTTAGTCTGTGCTAATGGAAATAACTCTTATATTATAGTAGTTTGCTAAGGTCCAAAATATTTGCTAAAAATCCAAAATCCATCGGATGTGTTACTGACCACAAGATGTATCTGATTTTAATTTGGTCAGAATAAGAGAGGTGAGATGATTGTGCCGACTGATGGCATTCTTTATCTTTCACTACTTTATTAGAATTACGTAAGACAAGTTGTGCTATGATGGCTCAGTCAACAAATCAAGCTGGTATACCCTTGCAATGGTAACTCAATTTCAAGTAATTCTATTCAGTGTCACATATCTGGTCTCCACTATGAACAAAACAAACAGTCATAAAGCCGTTCACTCCGTGGTTGTTTAAAGAAGTGTGGTTGTGTGTGTCTGCACAACGGTTTTTGGTCAGACAGCAGTTAAATTATTGAGATCTACAGCAGAAAAATCAAAACGTTGGTGAAGTCCACACAGAAGCACCCTTAATCTCGGAAAGAGATATTGAGAAAACACCATTTCTGCTCTGTTCCGTTATAAACAGCGACAAAAGGTGTCTTAACTTATTGTCACCAGGGTAACTCTTGAACCGCAACTGTATGCTCTTTACGGAAAGGAAATGAAACCAAAACCAAATCTCAAATCAGACTTGGGAATGTCTAGACCTAAGTGGAGAAAAACTGAATAAAAATCGAGAAGAGAAATTAGGAGACAGATTAAAATAGCAAATGCACTTCAGTTCAGTCAGAAACAGAAGTGGTGAAGGGGAAACTAAGGGCCTCATTTGATGCTGTTCAGGACACTGTGGATTCCTGCATGTGCTCAGAGATTCATTCTGTCCTAGAATGAATAGAACACAACATATGGGCCTCCCTCACAATAGCATCAGTGTTGCCTTGGGTTTAAACTGGTGCCCTTTAACCTCTGAGTTGAGGGGAGAAAGTTAAGGCCCCATGGCCAACTTGGGCTCTGATACAGAGTTACACGCCTTTGAGAGAGTGGTTAGCTGGTTGACTGTATTTATGGAATTTTTAAAGAATAAGAAAAAGACAACCGCAGCACACACACAGAACCGTCAAACCCTTCTAAGTGAACACCGACAGCAATTTATTATTTCCCAATGGATCCAGCTCAGATTTAATTTCAGGGCCAGAGCAATGCTAAGAAGGAAAATGAAGACAGACATTTTTCAAAATCATTTGCAATAGTTCCACTAGTGTAAGCCACACAAACATGTTGCTGTCGCAGTTCCACCCGGAATGAAAATTCACTCTTATGCACATCATCTCACCCCTTAATGAATTCCAGCTACTCCAATATCCCAATTTCATTTCCATGAAGCTTAAGAGAATGGCACAATACCAGCAAGACCAAATACATAAAAAATGATGACCTACTTGGCCCTCTTGGCAATTTCTCTAGCAATATTAGCTTCAGCCTCTGTTGACAGAAACCCTCCCTATTCTGGTGTTATTGCCCAATCTTTTGATTTCAATGTGAGAATATATGTTTGACCTGAACTTAAAGAGAGACTCCTGCACGTAATCTTGGCCCTTGCTGGTATCTATATCATGCCAGGGCTGAAAAAAATGGTAGAGGTGTGGTTTTGAAAAGAGACTTAAGCAGCAGATTCAAAGAATCATGATAACCATGTGAACATAACTTCATCACAGCTGTGTTTTTCCACCATGGCACAGCAGTTAGCTTTGGATCTGGGCTTAGCACACTATTTACCTGCTTTAGCACAAGCTGCAAGCTGAACAAAAAAAACAAAAAAAAAAAACAAACAAAAAAAAAAGAGTTAAAAAGTATTTCATTCAATCTAGCTTATATTATTTCTAGCTTTTGCAATTAACAGCATCGCTATTGCTTCAAATGTTGTCGCTTCAACAACTAAATGGAAACACAATTAGGTACTTACATAACATGTAAATAAGAGACAAAAGAGCTGAAGTATGAAAAAACAATCCATCATCTTGAATTCAAAGTGAAAACCTTAATTCAACACCATTACCATGTCCTCCAGGCATTGAAAAGGACTGGTTCCTATCTGAGGCTACCAGCACAGCTGACTAAGACCTTCAGATTGCTTTGTTTTTCAGAAAATCCCCTTGGTGGACCATGCCAACCACAGCTGAGTTTTATAAGTGGGTCTAGTGGTTTCTTAGCAACCTTGGGTGGCCCACTACCCTACATCCCCGAGGACACAAGTGCTTTAAGATGCGTTTTAAAAAAAAAAACACTTTTGAAAAGTGCAACGAGGGGCAACGGGACACATTCATCTTCATTAGGTAGAATCAAGGATCAAAGCAAGTGTTTCCTTTTATTAGATCAAATGTTTACATTGACCATTGCCAGTTTGGGGTTTGCTTTTAGATTTGTTCATCGTCCTTTATTTAAGTAAAAACTGAACCTTCGAGTCAGATTATTGAATTACTATTACGTGAAACAATATAACAGTATAAACAAGATAAACTAAACAAAGGATTCATTGAGAAAACTTTAAGAAAACGTTGGGTAAATTTCAATTAACCAGTATCTTAAAGGAATATGCAGCAAAGTAAGTTTAGTTTCTACTTTATGTGTATTAATTATGTTGGCTTGCTTGCAAAGCCAACATATTGTTATTGCACCTAAACTTATTATGTTGGCTTGCAGAGCCAACATATTGTTATCTCTCTTAAACTTATTATGTTGGCTTGCTTGCAAAGCCAACATATTGTTATCTCACTTAAACTTATTATTATTCTTCCGGCTTCTTCTTCTTCTTCTTCTGACAAAAATTCTGACAGCTACTCCTCCTAGCCCGTTCGAGCTACAGCCACGAAACTTTCCACGGTCGTCCAAGCTGTTCCCACTCGAGTTGCTATATCTCATCGGACCCATTCGACCAGCGGTTTC
>SRMA01001193.1:0-22316 GCA_007224835.1 Danionella cerebrum
AAACGCATCGAACAAACCGTGTGCTGGACACAAAATCTGCTCTCTTTCCGTTATTGGGCAGCCTGGCATCGCGTGCACTTTACCCGTATGTTGTTCTCTGAGAGAGTCTTGAGTGTGGCTTTCGGAGTGCGGTCGGCTCTCATAAACACACGCACATCTCTCGCTGACGTTGGCTATGTGTTTCTGGCATTGTCCTGCTGACTGCGACGAGCAGAAGAAATCAACGCGTCAAAACGGACAACGCCACCGCGGGAATTTCACCAGGAGAATCTAAGGGAACAAGTAAAAGCAGACTCTGTTTAAAAGACAGCGCATGTCATCGCGCATGTGTGTTTCGATATTCATTACCGCGCATGCCTTAGAACATTTGTTAGGTGCTCAATGCCATTGAGTACGTAACCAATGCGAGGGCACTTTACATTTTGACCATGATGAGTCGGGGTGGGACTCGTCATCAGCATCACGCCCGTGTAGCTGTGTCAGCGACGGGCTTTTGGGTGACAGAGGCTTGTCCGTTGTTTTTTTTTGTTTTTTTTTCTCCATCTCATTTTTCTCGCGTGAATACATTGCAGATGATTTGTTGCGAGTGGCACGCCGGTTATCGCTGTTCCTCTTTTAGTGAGAAGGTTGCTGGTTCGAGGCCAGCCGGGGCTCTTCCAAAGGGAACTTGCTCATTCTCGTGGGCGGGTTTTCTCCGGTTTACTCCACTGGAGCAAAAACATGCGTCGAGATCATTGAATTTGCTCAATTCTAGGGCGTACCCCGCAATCTTCCCAAGCGGCGCTGGAAGCGTGCACCGGCACCATAAGCCTTTGACTCTGAAAAGGGAAGATGGATTTGGGAAACTCGAGAGCTGCTTCCTGGGTACCGATTGATGCAAAGGGCCACCGCTTTGACACCTCGTATGAGCGGATTGCGATTGAAGGATACTCTTCTCTGCAAAGACACAGATCGCGTTCATTAATTTTCACAACGAATACAGACAATGAACGAACGAGGTAGTAAGCGGGTAAACATTTATGGGCAACACTGTAGTTTTCCTCTTAGTGCGACTGATTTCTTGTTAAATTGAAAAAAATATAAGAAATGTTCAAAACACTTCAAAATGATCACTTCTACGACGGTCGAGAGAAAATCACAATATCCAATGTACGAATCATAGATGAAACACGTACAAAAAGTGAGCTAAGATTGTTTTGGTTTCTTTATTTTTTTACATTTTTAACATTTTACCATAAACAATTTGTACACTTTACAAACGCATCGAACAAAACGTGTGCTGGACACCAAATCTGCTCTCTTTCCGTTATTGGGCAGCCTGGCATCGCGTGCACTTTACCCGTATGTTCTTCTCTGAGTGAGTCTTGAGTGTGGCTTTCGGAGTGCGGTCGGCTCTCATAAACACACGCACATCTCTCGCTGACGTTGGCTGTGTGTTTCTGGTATTGTCCTGCTGACTGCGACGAGCAGAAGAAATCAACTCGTCAAAACGGACAACGCCACCGCGGGAATTTCACCAGGAGAATCTAAGGGAACAAGTAAAGCAGACTCTGTTTAAAAGACAGCGCATGTCATCGCGCATGTGTGTTTCGATATTCATTACCGCGCATGCCTTAGAGCATTTGTTAGGTGCTCATTGCCATTGAGTACGTAACCAATGCGAGGGCACTTTACATTTTGACCATGATGAGTCGGGGTGGGACTTGTCATCAGCATCACGCCGGTGTAGCTGTGTCAGCGACGGGCCTTTGGGTGACAGAGGCTTGTCCGTTGTTTTTTTTTGTTTTTTTTCTCCATCTCATTTTTCTCGCGTGAATACATTGCAGATGATTTGTTGCGAGTGGCACGCCGGGTATCGCTGTTCCTCTTTTAGTGAGAAGGTTGCTGGTTCGAGGCCAGCCGGGGCTCTTCCAAAAGGAACTTGCTCATTCTAGTGAGCGGGTTTTCTCCGGTTTACTCCACTGGAGCAAAAACATGCGTCGAGATCATTGAATTTGCTCCATTCTAGGGCGTACCCCGCAATCTTCCCAAACGGCGCTGGAAACGTGCAGCGGCACCATAAGCCTTTGACTCTGAAAAGGGAAGATGGATTTGGGAAACGCGAGAGCTGCTTCCTGGGTACCGATTGATGCAAGGGGCCGCCGCTTTGACACCTCGTATGAGCGGATTACGATTGAAGGATACTCTTCTCTGCAAAGACACGGGTCGCGTTCATTAATTTTCACAACGAATACAGACAATGAACGAACGAGGTAGTAAACGGGTAAATATTTATGGGCAACACTTTAGTTTTCCTCTTAGTGCGACTGATTTCTTGTTAAATTGAAAAAAATATAAGAAATGTTCAAAACACTTCAAAATGATCACTTCTACGACGGTCCCGAGAAAATCACAATATCCAATGTAAGAATCATAGATGAAACACGTACAAAAAGTGAGCTAAGATTGTTTTGGTTTCTTTATTTTTTTACATTTTTAACATTTTACCATAAACAATTTGTACATTTTACAAACGCGTCGAACAAAGCGTGTGCTGGACACCAAATCTGCTCTCTTTCCGTTATTGGGCAGCCTGGCATCGCGTGCGCTTTACCCGTATGTTGTGCTCTGAGTGAGTCTTGAGTGTGGCTTTCGGAGTGCGGTCGGCTCTCATAAACACACGCACATCTCTCGCTGACGTTGGCTGTGTGTTTCTGGCATTGTCCTGCTGACTGCGACGAGCAGAAATCAACTCGTCAAAACGGACAACGCCACCGCGGGAATTTCACCAGGAGAATCTAAGGGAACAAGTAAAAGCAGACTCTGTTTAAAGGACAGCGCATGTCATCGCGCATGTGTGTTTCGATATTCATTACCGCGCATGCCTTAGAACATTTGTTAGGTGCTCAATGCCATTGAGTACGTAACCAATGCGAGGGCACTTTACATTTTGACCATGATGAGTCGGGGTGGGACTCGTCATCAGCATCACGCCGGTGTAGCTGTGTCAGCGGCGGGCTTTTGGGTGACAGAGGCTTGTCCGTTGTTTTTTTTTTTGTTTTTTTTTCCCATCTCATTTTTCTCGCGTGAATACATTGCAGATGATTTGTTGCGAGTGGCACGCCGGGTATCGCTGTTCCTCTTTTAGTGGGAAGGTTGCTGGTGCGAGGCCAGCCGGGGCTCTTCCAAAAGGAACTTGCTCATTCTCGTGAGCGGGTTTTCTCCGGTTTACTCCACTGGAGCAAAAACATGCGTCGAGATCATTGAATTTGCTCAATTCTAGGGCGTACCCCGCAATCTTCCCAAACGGCGCTGGAAACGTGCACCGGCACCATAAGCCTTTGACTCTGAAAAGGGAAGATGGATTTGGGAAACGCGAGAGCTGCTTCCTGGGTACCGATTGATGCAAGGGGCCACCGCTTTGACACCTCGTATGAGCGGATTACGATTGAAGGATACGCTTCTCTGCAAAGACACAGGTCGCGTTCATTAATTTTCACAACGAATACAGACAATGAACGAACGAGGTAGTAAACGGGTAAACATTTATGGGCAACACTTTAGTTTTCCTCTTAGTGCGACTGATTTCTAAAAAAATAGAAAAAAATATAAGAAATGTTCAAAACACTTCAAAATGATCACTTCTACGACGGTCCCGAGAAAATCACAATATCAATGTACGAATCATAGATGAAACACGTACAAAAAGTGAGCTAAGATTGTTTTGGTTTCTTTATTTTTTTACATTTTACCATAAACAATTTGTACATTTTACAAACGCATCGAACAAAACGTGTGCTGGACGCCAAATCTGCTCTCTTTCCGTTATTGGGCAGCCTGGCATCGCGTGCACTTTACCCGTATGTTATTCTCTGAGTGAGTCTTGAGTGTGGCTTTCGGAGTGCGGTCGGCTCTCATAAACACACGCACATCTCTCGCTGACGTTGGCTGTGTGTTTCTGGCATTATCCTGCTGACTGCGACGAGCAGAAGAAATCAACTCGTCAAAACGGACAACGCCACCGTGGGAATTTCACCAGGAAAATCTAAGGGAACAAGTAAAAGCAGACTCTGTTTAAAAGACAGCGCATGTCATCGCGCATGTGTGTTTCGATATTCATTGCCGCGCATGCCTTAGAACATTTGTTAGGTGCTCAATGCCATTGAGTACGTAACCAATGCGAGGGCACTTTACATTTTGACCATGATGAGTCAGGGTGGGACTCGTCATCAGCATCACGCCGGTGTAGCTGTGTCAGCGACGGGCTTTTGGGTGACAGAGGCTTGTCCGTAGTTTTTTTTTGTTTTTTTTCTCCATCTCATTTTTCTCGCGTGAATACATTGCAGATGATTTGTTGCGAGTAGCACGCCGGGTATCGCTGTTCCTCTTTTAGTGAGAAGGTTGCTGGTTTGAGGCCAGCCGGGGCTCTTCCAAAAGGAACTTGCTCATTCTCGTGAGCGGGTTTTCTCCGGTTTACTCCACTGGAGCAAAACATGCGTCGAGATCATTGAATTTGCTCAATTCTAGGGCGTACCCCGCAATCTTCCCAAACGGCGCTGGAAACGTGCACCGGCACCATAAGCCTCTGACTCTGAAAAGGGAAGATGGATTTGGGAAACGCGAGAGCTGCTTCCTGGGTACCGATTGATGCAAAGGGCCACGCTTTGACACCTCGTATGAGCGGATTACGATTGAAGGATACTCTTCTCTGCAAAGACACAGATCGCGTTCATTAATTTCACAACGAATACAGACAATGAACGAACGAGGTAGTAAACGGGTAAACATTTATGGGCAACACTTTAGTTTTCCTCTTAGTGCGACTGATTTCTTGTTAAATTGAAAAAAAATATAAGAAATGTTCAAAACACTTCAAAATGATCCCTTCTACGACGGTCCCGAGAAAATCACAATATCCAATGTACGAATCATAGATGAAACACGTACAAAGAGTGAGCTAAGATTGTTTTGGTTTCTTTATTTTTTTACATTTTTAACATTTTACCATAAACAATTTGTACATTTTACAAACGCATCGAACAAAACGTGTGCTGGACACCAAATCTGCTCTCTTTCCGTTATTGGGCAGCCTGGCATCGCGTGCACTTTACCCGTATGTTGTTCTCTGAGTGAGTCTTGAGTGTGGCTTTTGGAGTGCGGTCGGCTCTCATAAACACACGCACATCTCTCGCTGACGTTGGCTGTGTGTTTCTGGCATTGTCCTGCTGACTGCGACGAGCAGAAGAAATCAACTCGTCAAAACGGACAACGCCACCGCGGGAATTTCACCAGGAGAATCTAAGGGAACAAGTAAAAGCAGACTCTGTTTAAAAGACAGTGCATGTCAAAGGCAGACCACCACCGCAATTTATTGGCCTTCACGAATTCACACAGACACGTCATCGCAGTCGCGGCGTGGAGAGAGCCCTGTGCTTTTACTGTCTCTGTAAAGCATTTCTACTAGGGAGAGAGAGAGAGAGAGAGAGAGAGAGAGAGAGAGAGAGAGAAATCACTGTCACAGCCTTCGTTTCTGCTGCTTTTTGAAAAAGAAACCCGTACTTGGCTCATTAGCATCTGTAACCAGCAGGAGCCGCCCGCTAGCCTCGAACTAGTGACCTTTTGATGAAAAGCCACAGTGCTAGCTCTTGTGAAATGCGTCGACTGTAAAGAACAGCCTTAGCACAGGCCCAAAGGGCCGCAGTCACGGACACATTTGGAATGTCAGTTTTGCTCTCAAAGCTAAATTTTGTCACTGTAGTTATAGCTGCAACCCATATTAAGAGAAAAAAAAGACAAGTCTCGAATTTTCTTGTCTCTATCCCTTTTTTTTTCAATTAAACACAGCCACAATAGCACACAAGTTCAAGTTTGATTATTTATATAGCGCTTTTCACAACGGACAGTGTCTCAAAGCAGCTTTACAGTAAACCAACAAGTTGAAACTCGAAAAAGAGGAAAAAATTAATTAATAAGTGGTGTATATTTCCCTAATAAGACTATGAGGTGGTCTGGAAATGTTTTGTTGAACCCCAAATGAATTTACTAGGTCTATAAATGACAGTCAAAGGGCATCACCTGGTTCATCTACATGAATATTAAAATCTCCCACAAGCAGTAATTTATCAAAAGTGACCAAGAGATCAGAGAGAAATTGAACAAAAAAACGTTACTCAAACCTGGCCCTCTCTCTCTCTCTCTCTCTCTCTCTCTCTCTCTCTCTCTCTCTCTCTCTTTCTCTTTCTCTCTCTGCGGTTTTGGAGCGTGTGCGCCCTCAGGTGGCGAACCTCTGAAAAGAAAAAACACAAATACATAGCACGAATCTGTTGAAGTGGTTAAGCGTCCAGTTAACCACGAGCTTCAAATAAAAGACAAAAGCATTTCTTAGGCAAGTAAAACCAGACACATCAAGTCTAAACAAACGTTTATCAGTCAGGCGTGACGAGAATGACGAGCGTGACGACGCAACCAATAGAGTTGAACGTCATTTGCATAGGTCCCTGTTTGAGCAAACCTTGAATCTACTCCGTCGAGACGAGGAACCAAATGACCTGAGAGCTTAAGCCCACCGAGAATCACACGCTGCTCGCGAACAGAGTGTTGGGGGAGACCCTGAATATTTCCGGTCACCGTCAACTTAAATGCACTGCATAATAGGCCATTTATAATGAGCGCACGACGTCACAATTGGCTGTGAGCGGGGCGGCAGCTCACTGATGTGTCTGCAGGGTTGCCAGGTCCCAGAAATATTTCCAGCCCAATGACAACTCAAAATCCGCCCAAATGGAATGAAAACTAGCCCAATTTTTCAGTGTGCAATCAGATTAGACAACGGCTGGATTCCCACAAAGGGCCTTAAAAAATTTATATAAGTTTAAGTTTAAAGTATTGGCCTTTGCCAAACAACTATTAGTACAGTAAAGAACATACATAAAATGAGAAAGAAAGAAAGAGAAAAAAAATACAAAATACAATGCCAGGGGTAAATACAGTTATAAATAAAAAAAACAGGAACAGATTACAACATCAGAAAAATATTATGTGAATGACATAGTAAGACAGTTTTAAGGGCTTTAGAATTGCTGGAGGTGAGAAGAGTGTTGAGGTAGAATTTAACCTCCATGCGAAAAACGGGAAAATAGGGCTTGGCACTCTGATATTTACATTTATGTAGGTAGAACTTGGCAAGAAAGATAAACAAGTTTGTCAGATAATATTGGTCCTTGGCTTTCTTCGAAAATTTATGACAACCAAATAAAACATCTGTGTACAACAAAACAAAACTCTGTGAAGAAAACAAATGTATAAAGATACAAAAGTCCTTCCAGAATTGGTTGGTATATGTACATTCCCAAAAGAGATGAGATATAGATGCATCTACAGCCTCACAAAATGAGCATAAAGAGTCAATATCTGGGAGCATTTTCTTTATATAGAGTTTAACAGGGTAGAAAAGATGAAGCAATTTATAAGAAACATCCTTTACCTTATTAGTTATTAAGTACTTAGATGGGAGGGTCCACACTTTTTCCCATGGAATGCTTTCGTACAGGCCATTCCAGTAGGACACAATATATGGAAGGGCAGCAATCTCGTCTTGAAACAGTTGTCTTATTCTTTTATTCCGAGCAGAAGATGTAGATAAAAAGCAAACTTTCCCAATCGCTGCATCAAAAGGATGAAGCATAGACAAAGAAAACTGGGGTCTCGAAGAGCCCTTAAGAAGAGTTATGGCCCCAGTAGGAATGGCGTCCATTACAATAGCAAATTCTCGAGGAGTTACAGGAATATCATATTTATTCAGGAATTCTGAATAAGAGTATAAGTATCCATCAGAATTTAACAGCTGAGAAACTAGAAAAATATTGTTATTAACCCAATTTGAGAAAAACAGAGACTTATTTTGTAAAGAATGTCACCATTATTCCAAATAAAATATCTGTGAGGACTGAAGTTATGTTTATAGATCAGATGCCATGCCAACAGTACTTGTTTATGAAAATTCGACAGTTTCAGAGGCAATTTTGTGATAATGTAATTACAAAACAACAAGAATGGTAGACCTCCAACCTTAGAGAAAACAATATTAGGGAAAATATTCCAAAATGAATCAGGGTTTGCTAAATACTGCCTTAACCAGTTAACCTTAAAGGTATTATTTAAGGCGGCAAAATCTAAAAAATTTAAGCCTCCACATTCATATTTATTAAGAACCACAGATTTTTTGACATAATTTCTCCTATGTTTCCACAGAAAGTCAAATAACATTCTATCAATGTCTGCACATACAGGTTTATCTAAATGTAAAGCAAGAGCGGGATAAGTAATTCTTGAGATACCTTCAGCTTTAGCAATTAGAGTTCTGAACCGAACCGACGCTTCTGACTACAATGCTCTCCAGGAGTGACGTGATGATGATGATGCTTGATTGGTTATGTCAAAAGCACATGTGGCGCGCGCGCCTACTTGCGTCTCGCAAGAAGCAGCGTTTGTTGCCAAGTATTCATTCCCGGGGATCAACACCCACTAATAAAAAGTTCCCTTTTATCTTTGTCCACAATTATTATTTATTATTATTATTTATTTTTTTTGCGGCCGCGGTACATTATAAATGTAGCCCAAAAAACCGCAACCCGCAACTCCGTATTTTTGCCCGCAACTCCTTTTCTAAAATAGCCCAATTGTGCGGGAAAACCGCTACCCTGGCAACCATGTGTGTCTGAAGTCTGTGTGGATTTGCGGTGCGGGGAAGAGGATGCGCACTTTTTTTTTTTCTTTTGCACGGCTTCTTATTGTTAAATAAAATAAATGTATAAAATAAAAATGTATTTAAAATAAAGAAATAAACAACATTAGAACAACAACAATAGCAAATAATAATATGAATATCAACAATACAATTACTTAAAATCGAATTTCACAAACTGCTGTATTTATGCACTTCCAAAACGAGTGATCAAGCGAATCGGGATCATCAGAGTAAAAACAGTATTGCGTGTCAGTATAATTGTTATGTCTTTTCAAAGAACACTTGTCTGATTATAAAATATCTATGGTTTTAACCATAGACTTTAAGACCTAATCACAGGGTATGGGAGTTTCAAAAGCCATCACCGCGCATGCGCGTATGAACATTGATTACGTCCTCAATCTAAGGGAACAAGTAAAAGCAGACTCTGTTTAAAAGACAGCGCATGTCATCGCGCATGTGTGTTTCGATATTCATTACAGCGCATGCCTTAGAACATTTGTTGGGTGCTCAATGCCATTGAGTACGTAACCAATGCGAGGGCACTTTACATTTTGACCATGATGAGTCGGGGTGGGATTCGTCATCAGCATCACGCCGGTGTAGCTGTGTCAGCGACGGGCTTTTGAGTGACAGAGGCTTGTCCGTTGTTTTTTTTGTTTTTTTTCTCCATCTCATTTTTCTCGCGTGAATACATTGCAGATGATTTGTTGCGAGTGGCACGCCGGGTATCGCTGTTCCTCTTTTAATGAGAAGGTTGCTGGTTCGAGGCCAGCCGGGGCTCTTCCAAAAGGAACTTGCTCATTCTCGTGAGCGGGTTTTCTCCGGTTTACTCCACTGGAGCAAAAACATGCGTCGAGATCATTGAATTTGCTCAATTCTAGGGCGTACCCCGCAATCTTCCCAAACGGCGCTGGAAACGTGCACCGGCACCATAAGCCTTTGACTCTGAAAAGGGAAGATGGATTTGGGAAACGCGAGAGCTGCTTCCTGGGTACCGATTGATGCAAAGGGCCACCGCTTTGACACCTCGTATGAGCGGATTACGATTGAAGGATACTCTTCTCTGCAAAGACACAGATCGCGTTCATTAATTTTCACAACGAATACAGACAATGAGCGAACGAGGTAGTAAACGGGTAAACATTTATGGGCAACACTTTAGTTTTTCTCTTAGTGCGACTGATTTCTTGTTAAATTGAAAAAAATATAAGAAATGTTCAAAACACTTCAAAATGATCACTTCTACGACGGTCCCGAGAAAATCACAATATCCAATGTACGAATCATAGATGAAACACGTACAAAAAGTGAGCTAAGATTGTTTTGGTTTCTTTATTTTTTTACATTTTTAACATTTTACCATAAACAATTTGTACATTTTACAAACGCATCGAACAAAACGTGTGCTGGACACCAAATCTGCTCTCTTTCCGTTATTGGGCAGCCTGGCATCGCGTGCACTTTACCCGTATGTTGTTCTCTGAGTGAGTCTTGAGTGTGGCTTTTGGAGTGCGGTCGGCTCTCATAAACACACGCACATCTCTCGCTGACGTTGGCTGTGTGTTTCTGGCATTGTCCTGCTGACTGCGACGAGCAGAAGAAATCAACTCGTCAAAGCGGACAACGCCACCGCGGGAATTTCACCAGGAGAATCTAAGGGAACAAGTAAAAGCAGACTCTGTTTAAAAGACAGTGCATGTCAAAGGCAGAACACCAACGCAATTTATTGGCCTTCACGAATTCACACAGACACGTCATCGCAGTCGCGGCGTGGAGAGAACCCTGTGCTTTTACTGACTCTGTAAAGCATTTCTACTAGGGAGAGAGAGAGAGAGAGAGAGAAATCACTGTCACAGCCTTCGTTTCTGCTGCTTTCTGAAAAAGAAACCCGTACTTGGCTCATTAGCATCTGTAACCAGCAGGAGCCGCCCGCTAGCCTCGAACTAGTGACCTTTTGATGAAAAGCCACAGTGCTAGCTCTTGTGAAATGCGTCGACTGTAAAGAACAGCCTTAGCACAGGCCCAAAGGGCCGCAGTCACGGACACATTTGGAATGTCAGTTTTGCTCTCAAAGCTAAATTTTGTCACTGTAGTTATAGCTGCAACCCATCTTTAGAGAAAAAAAAGACAAGTCTCGAATTTTCTTGTCTCTATCCCTTTTTTTTCAATTAAACACAGCCGCAATAGCACACAAGTTCAAGTTTGATTATTTATATAGCGCTTTTCACAACGGACAGTGTCTCAAAGCAGCTTTACAGTAAACCAACAAGTTGAAACTCGAAAAAGAGGAAAAAATTAATTAATAAGTGGTGTGTATTTCCCTAATAAGACTATGAGGTGGTCTGGAAATGTTTTGTTGAACCCCAAATGAATTTACTAGGTCTATAAATGACGTCCAAGGGCATCACCTGGTTCATCTACATGAATATTAAAATCTCCCACAAGCAGTAATTTATCAAAAGTGACCAAGAGATCAGAGAAATTGAACAAAAAAACGTTACTCAAACCTGGCCCTCTCTCTCTCTCTCTCTCTCTCTCTCTCTCTCTCTCTCTCTTTTCTCTCTCTGCGGTTTTGGAGCGTGTGCGCCCTCAGGTGGCGAACCTCTGAAAAGAAAAAACACAAATACATAGCACGAATCTGTTGAAGTGGTTAAGCGTCCAGTTAACCACGAGCTTCAAATAAAAGACAAAAGCATTTCTTAGGCAAGTAAAACCAGACACATCAAGTCTAAACAAACGTTTATCAGTCAGGCGTGACGAGAATGACGAGCGTGACGACGCAACCAATAGAGTTGAACGTCATTTGCATAGGTCCCTGTTTGAGCAAACCTTGAATCTACTCCGTCGAGACGAGGAACCAAATGACCTGAGAGCTTAAGCCCACCGAGAATCACACGCTGCTCGCGAACAGAGTGTTAGGGGAGACCCTGAATATTTCCGGTCACCGTCAACTTAAATGCACTGCATAATAGGCCATTTATAATGAGCGCACGACGTCACAATTGGCTGTGAGCGGGGCGGCAGCTCACTGATGTGTCTGAAGTCCGGTGGATTTGCGGTGCGGGGAAGAGGATGCGCACTTTTTTTTTTTCTTTCGCACGGCTTCATATTGTTAAATAAAATAAATGTATAAAATAAAAATGTATTTAAAATAAAGAAATAAGCAGCATTAGAACAACAACAATAGCAAATAATAATATGAATATCAACAATACAATTACTTAAAATCGAATTTCACAAACTGCTGTATTTATGCACTTCCCAAACGAGTGATCAAACGAATCGGGATCATCAGAGTAAAAACAGTATTTCGTGTCAGTATAATTGTTATGTCTTTTCCAAGAACACTTGTCTGATTATAAAATATCTATGGTTTTAACCATAGACTTTAAAACCTAATCACAGGGTATGGGAGTTTCAAAATCCATCACCGCGCATGCGCGTATGAACATTGATTACGTCCTCAATCTAAGGGAACAAGTAAAAGCAGACTCTGTTTTAAAGACAGCGCATGTCATCGCGCATGTGTGTTTCGATATTCATTACCGCGCATGCCTTAGAACAATTGTTAGGTGCTCAATGCCATTGAGTACGTAACCAATGCGAGGGCACTTTACATTTTGACCATGATGAATCGGGGTGGGACTCGTCATCAGCATCACGCCGGTGTAGCTGTGTCAGCGACGGGCTTTTGGGTGACAGAGGCTTGTCCGTTGTTTTTTTTTTGTTTTTTTTCCCCATCTCATTTTTCTGGCGTGAATACATTGCAGATGATTTGTTGCGAGTGGCACGCCGGGTATCGCTGTTCCTCTTTTAGTGAGAAGGTTGCTGGTTCGGGGCCGGCCGGGGCTCTTCCAAAAGGAACTTGCTCATTCTCGTGAGCGGGTTTTCTCCGGTTTACTCCGCTGGAGCAAAACCATGCGTCGAGATCATTGAATTTGCTCAATTCTAGGGCGTACCCCGCAATCTTCCCAAACGGCGCTGGAAGCGTGCACCGGCACCATAAGCCTTTGACTCTGAAAGGGGAAGATGGATTTGGGAAACGCGAGAGCTGCTTCCTGGGTACCGATTGATGCAAAGGGCCACTGCTTTGACACCTCGTATGAGCAGATTACGATTGAAGGATACTCTTCTCTGCAAAGACACAGATCGCGTTCATTAATTTTCACAGCGAATACAGACAATGAACGGACGAGGTAGTAAACGGGTAAACATTTATGGGCAACACTTTAGTTTTCCTCTTAGTGCGACTGATTTCTTGTTAAATTGAAAAAAATATAAGAAATGTTTAAAACACTTCAAAATGATCACTTCTACGACGGTCCCGAGAAAATCACAATATCCAATGTACGAATCATAGATGAAACACGTACAAAAAGTGAGCTAAGATTGTTTGGTTTATTTTTTTACATTTTTAACATTTTACCATAAACAATTTGTACATTTTACAAACGCATCGAACAAAGCGTGTGCTGGACACCAAATCTGCTCTCTTTCCGTTATTGGGCAGCCTGGCATCGCGTGCACTTTGCCCGTATGTTGTTCTCTGCGTGAGTCTTGAGTGTGGCTTTCGGAGTGCGGTCGGCTCTCATAAACACACGCACATCTCTCGCTGACGTTGGCTGTGTGTTTCTGGCATTGTCCTGCTGACTGCGACGAGCAGAAGAAATCAACTCGTCAAAACGGACAACGCCACCGCGGGAATTTCACCAGGAGAATCTAAGGGAACAAGAAAAAGCAGACTCTGTTTAAAAGACAGCGCATGTCATCGCGCATGTGTGTTTCGATATTCATTACCGCGCATACCTTAGAACATTTGTTAGGTGCTCAATGCCATTGAGTACGTAACCAATGCGAGGGCACTTTACATTTTGACCATGATGATTCGGGGTGGGACTCGTCATCAGCATCACGCCGGTGTAGCTGTGTCAGCGGCGGGCTTTTGGGTGACAGAGGCTTGTCCGTTGTTTTTTTTTGTTTTTTTTCTCCATCTCCTTTTTCTCGCGTGGATACATTGCAGATGATTTGTTGCGAGTGGCACGCCGGGTATCGCTGTTCCTCTTTTTGTGAGAAGGTTGCTGGTTCGAGGCCAGCCGGGGCTCTTCCAAAAGGAACTTGCTCATTCTCGTGAGCGGGTTTTCTCCGGTTTACTCCACTGGAGCAAAAACATGCGTCGAGATCATTAAATTTGCTCAATTCTAGGGCGTACCCCGCAATCTTCCCAAACGGCGCTGGAAACGTGCACCGGCACCATAAGCCTTTGACTCTGAAAAGGGAAGATGGATTTGGGAAGCGCGACAGCTGCTTCCTGGGTACCGATTGATGCAAAGGGCCACCGCTTTGACACCTCGTATGAGCGGATTACGATTGAAGGATACTCTTCTCTGCAAAGACACAGATGGCGTTCATTAATTTTCACAACGAATACAGACAATGAACGAACGAGGTAGTAAACGGTAAACATTTATAGGCAACACTTTAGTTTTTCTCTTAGTGCGACTGATTTCTTGTTAAATTGAAAAAAATATAAGAAATGTTCAAAAAACTTCAAAATGATCACTTCTACGACGGTCCCGAGAAAATCACAATATCAAATGTACGAATCATAGATGAAACACGTACAAAAAGTGAGCTAAGATTGTTTTGGTTTCTTTATTTTTTTGCATTTTTAACATTTTACCATAAACAATTTGTACATTTTACAAACGCATCGAACAAAACGTGTGCTGGACACCCAGTCTGCTCTCTTTCCGTTATTGGGCAGCCTGGCATCGCGTGCACTTTACCCGTATGTTGTTCTCTAAGTGAGTCTTGAGTGTGGCTTTCGGAGTGCGGTCGGCTCTCATAAACACACGCACATCTCTCGCTGGCGTTGGCTGTGTGTTGCTGGCATTGTCCTGCTGACTGCGACGAGCAGAAGAAATCAACTCGTCAAAACGGACAACGCCACGGCGGGAATTTCACCAGGAGAATCTAAGGGAACAAGTAAAAGCAGACTCTGTTTAAAAGACAGTGCATGTCAAGGGCAGAACACCAACGCAATTTATTGGCCTTCACGAATTCACACAGACACGTCATCGCAGTCGCGGCGTGGAGAGAACCCTGTGCTTTTACTGACTCTGTAAAGCATTTCTGCTAGGGAGAGAGAGAGAGAGAGAGAGAGAAATCACTGTCACAGCCTTCGTTTCTGCTGCTTTCTGAAAAAGAAACCCGTACTTGGCTCATTAGCATCTGTAACCAGCGGGGGCCGCCCGCTAGCCTCGAACTAGTGACCTTTTGATGAAAAGCCACAGTGCTAGCTCTTGTGAAATGCGTCGACTGTAAAGAACAGCCTTAGCGCAGGCCCAAAGGGCCGCAGTCACGGACACATTTGGAATGTCAGTTTTGCTCTCAAAGCTAAATTTTGTCACTGTAGTTATGGCTGCAACCCATCTTTAGAGAGAAAAAAAGACAAGTCTCGAATTTTCTTGTCTCTATCCCTTTTTTTTCAATTAAACACAGCCGCAATAGCACACAAGTTCAAGTTTGATTATTTATATGGCGCTTTTCACAACGGACAGTGTCTCAAAGCAGCTTTACAGTAAACCAACAAGTTGAAACTCGAAAAGAGGAAAAAATTAATTAATAAGTGGTGTATATTTCCCTAATAAGACTATGAGGTGGTCTGGAAATGTTTTGTTGAACCCAAAATGAATTTACTAGGTCTATAAATGACAGTCCAAGGGCATCACCTGGTTCATCTACATGAATATTAAAATCTCCACAAGCAGTAATTTATCAAAAGTGACCAAGAGATCAGAGAGAAATTGAACAAAAAAACGTTACTCAAACCTGGGCCTCTCTCTCTCTCTCTCTCTCTCTCTCTCTCTTTCTCTTTCTCTCTCTGCGGTTTTTGGAGCGTGTGCGCCCTCAGGTGGCGAACCTCTGAAAAGAAAAACACAAATACATAGCACGAATCTGTTGAAGTGGTTAAGCGTCCAGTTAACCCCGAGCTTCAAATAAAAGACAAAAGCATTTCTTAGGCAAGTAAAACCAGACACATCAAGTCTAAACAAGCGTTTATCAGTCAGGCGTGACGAGAATGACGAGCGTGACGACGCAACCAATAGAGTTGAACGTCATTTGCATAGGTTCCTGTTTGAGCAAACCTTGAATCTACTCCGTCGAGACGAGGAACCAAATGACCTGAGAGCTTAAGCCCACCGAGAATCACACGCTGCTCGCGAACAGAGTGTTGGGGGAGACCCTGAATATTTCCGGTCATTTATAATAAGCGCACGACGTCACTATTGAATGACGAGCGCGCCACGTCACCATTGGCTGTGAGCGGGGCGGCAGCTCACTGATGTGTCTGAAGTCTGTGTGGATTTGCGGTGCGGGGAAGAGGATGCGCACTTTTTTTTTTTCTTTCGCGCGGCTTCATATTGTTAAATAAAATAAATGTATAAAATAAAAATGTATTTAAAATAAAGAAATAAACAGCATTGGAACAACAACAATAGCAAATAATAATATGAATATCAACAATACAATTACTTAAAATCGAATTTCACAAGCTGCTGTATTTATGCACTTCCAAAACGAGTGATCAAACGAATCGGGATCATCAGAGTAAAAACAGTATTTCGTGTCAGTATAATTGTTATGTCTTTTCAAAGAACACTTGTCTGATTATAAAATATCTATGGTTTTAACCATAGACTTTAAAACCTAATCACAGGGTATGGGAGTTTCAAAATCCATCACCGCGCATGCGCGTATGAACATTGATTACGTCCTCAATCTAAGGGAACAAGTAAAAGCAGACTCTGTTTAAAAGACAGCGCATGTCATCGCGCATGTGTGTTTAGATATTCATTACCGCGCATGCCTTAGAACATTTGTTAGGTGCTCAATGCCATTGAGTACGTAGCCAATGCGAGGGCGCTTTACATTTTGACCATGATGAGTCGGGGTGGGACTCGTCATCAGCATCACGCCGGTGTAGCTGTGTCAGCGCCGGGCTTTTGGGTGACAGAGGCTTGTCCGTTGTTTTTTTTTTGTTTTTTTTCCCCATCTCATTTTTTTCTCGTGAATACATTGCAGATGATTTGTTGCGAGTGGCACGCCGGGTATCGCTGTTCCTCTTTTAGTGAGAAGGTTGCTGGTTCGAGGCCAGCAGGGGCTCTTCCAAAAGGAACTTGCTCATTCACGTGAGCGGGTTTTCTCCGGTTTACTCCACTGGAGCAAAAACATGCGTCGAGATCATTGAATTTGCTCAATTCTAGGGCGTACCCGCAATCTTCCCAAACGGCGCTGGAAACGTGCACCGGCACCATAAGCCTTTGACTCTGAAAAGGGAAGATGGATCTGGGAAACGTGAGAGCTGCTTCCTGGGTACCGATTGATGCAAAGGGCCACCGCTTTGACACCTCGTATGAGCGGATTACGATTGTAGGATACTCTTCTCTGCAAAGACACAGATCGCGTTCATTAATTTTCACAACGAATACAGACAATGGACGAACGAGGTAGTAAACGGGTAAACATTTATGGGCAACACTTTAGTTTTCCTCTTAGTGCGACTGATTTCTTGTTAAATTGAAAAAAATATAAGAAATGTTCAAAAACTTCAAAATGATCACTTCTACGACGGTCCCGAGAAAATCACAATATCCAATGTATGAATCATAGATGAAACACGTACAAAAAGTGAGCTAAGATTGTTTTGGTTTCTTTATTTTTTACATTTTACCATAAACAATTTGTACATTTTACAAACGCATCGAACAAAACGTGTGCTGGACACCAAATCTGCTCTCTTTCCGTTATTGGGCAGCCTGGCATCGCGTGCACTTTACCCGTATGTTGTTCTCTGAGTGAGTCTTGAGTGTGGCTTTCGGAGTGCGGTCGGCTCTCATAAACACACGCACATCGCTCGCTGGCGTTGGCTGTGTGTTTCTGGCATTGTCCTGCTGACTGCGACGAGCAGAAGAAATCAGCTCGTCAAAACGGACAACGCCACAGCGGGAATTTCACCAGGAGAATCTAAGGGAACAAGTAAAAGCAGACTCTGTTTAAAAGACAGCGCATGTCATCGCGCATGTGTGTTTCGATATTCATTACCGCGCATGCCTTAGAACATTTGTTAGGTGCTCAAAGCCATTGAGTACGTAACCAATGCGAGGGCACTTTACATTTTGACCATGATGAGTCGGGGTGGGACTCGTCATCAGCATCACGCCGGTGTAGCTGTGTCAGCGGCGGGCTTTTGGGTGACAGAGGCTTGTCCGTTGTTTTTTTTTTGTTTTTTTTTCCCCATCTCATTTTTCTCGCTTGAATACATTGCAGATGATTTGTTGCGAGTGGCACGCCGGGTATCGCTGTTCCTCTTTTAGTGAGAAGGTTGCTGGTTCGAGGCCAGCGGGGGCTCTTCCAAAAGGAACTTGCTCATTCTCGTGAGCGGGTTTTCTCCGGTTTACTCCACTGGAGCAAAAACATCCGTCGAGATCATTGAATTTGCTCAATTCTAGGGCGTACCCCGCAATCTTCCCAAACGGCGCTGGAAGCGTGCACCGGTACCATAAGCCTTTGACTCTGAAAAGGGAAGATGGATTTGGGAAACGCGAGAGCTGCTTCCTGGGTACCGATTGATGCAAAGGGCCACCGCTTTGACACCTCGTATGGGCGGATTACGATTGAAGGATGCTCTTCTCTGCAAAGACACAGATCGCGTTCATTAATTTTCACAACGAATGCAGACAATGAACGAACGAGGTAGTAAACGGGTAAACATTTATGGGAAACACTTTAGTTTTCCTCTTGGTGCGACTGATTTCTTGTTAAATTGAAAAAAATATAAGAAATGTTCGAAACACTTCAAAATGATCACTTCTACGACGGTCCCGAGAAAATCACAATATCCAATGTACGAATCATAGATGAAACACGTGCAAAAAGTGAGCTAAGATTGTTTTGGTTTCTTTATTTTTTTACATTTTTAACATTTTACCATAAACAATTTGTACATTTTACAAGCGCGTCGAACAAAACGTGTGCTGGACACCAAATCTGCTCTCTTTCCGTTATTGGGCAGCCTGGCATGGCGTGCACTTTACCCGTATGTTGTTCTCTGAGTGAGTCTTGAGTGTGGCTTTTGGAGTGCGGTCGGCTCTCATAAACACACGCACATCTCTCGCTGACGTTGGCTGTGTTTCTGGCATTGTCCTGCTGACTGCGACGAGCAGAAGAAATCAACTCGTCAAAACGGACAACGCCACCGCGGGAATTTCACCAGGAGAATCTAAGGGAACAAGTAAAAGCAGACTCTGTTTTAAAGACAGTGCATGTCAAAGGCAGAACACCAACGCAATTTATTGGCCTTCACGAATTCACACAGACACGTCATCGCAGTCGCGGCGTGGAGAGAACCCTGTGCTTTTACTGACTCTGTAAAGCATTTCTACTAGGGAGAAACCACTGTCACAGCCTTCGTTTCTGCTGCTTTCTGAAAAAGAAACCCGTACTTGGCTCATTAGCATCTGTAACCAGCAGGAGCAGCCCGCTAGCCTCGAACTAGTGACCTTTTGATGAAAAGCCACAGTGCTAGCTCTTGTGAAATGCGTCGGCTGTAAAGAACAGCCTTAGCACAGGCCCAAAGGGCCGCAGTCACGGACACATGTGGAATGTCAGTTTGGCTCTCAAAGCTAAATTTTGTCACTGTAGTTATAGCTGCAACCCATCTTTAGAGAGAAAAAAGACAAGTCTCGAATTTTCTTATCTCTATCCCTTTTTTTTTCAATTAAACACAGCCGCAATAGCACACAAGTTCAAGTTTGATTATTTATATAGCGCTTTTCACAACGGACAGTGTCTCAAAGCAGCTTTACAGTAAACCAACAAGTTGAAACTCGGAAAAGAGGAAAAAATTAATTAATAAGTGGTGTATATTTCCCTAATAAGACTATGAGGGGGTCTGGAAATGTTTTGTTGAACCCCAAATGAATTTACTAGGTCTAGAAATGACAGTCCAAGGGCATCACCTGGTTCATCTACATGAATATTAAAATCTCCCACAAGCAGTAATTTATCAAAAGTGACCAAGAGATCAGAGAGGAATTGAACAAAAAAACGTTACTCAAACCTGGCCCTCTCTCTCTCTCTCTCTCTCTCTCTCTTTCTCTTTCTCTCTCTGCGGTTTTTGGAGCGTGTGCGCCCTCAGGTGCCGAACCTCTGAAAAGAAAAAACACAAATACACAGCACGAATCTGTTGAAGTGGTTAAGCGTCCAGTTAACCACGAGCTTCAAATAAAAGACAAAAGCATTTCTTAGGCAAGTAAAAACAGACACATCAAGTCTAAACAAACGTTTATCAGTCAGGCGTGACGAGAATGACGAGCGTGACGCCGCAACCAATAGAGTTGAACGTCATTTGCATAGGTCCCTGTTTGAGCAAGCCTTGAATCTACTCCGTCGAGACGAGGAACCAAATGACCTGAGAGCTTAAGCCCACCGAGAATCACACGCTGCTCGCGAACAGAGTGTTGGAGGAGACCCTGAATATTTCCGGTCACCGTCAACTTAAATGCACTGCATAATAGGCCATTTATAATGAGCGCACGACGTCACAATTGGCTGTGGGCGGGGCGGCAGCTCACTGATGTGTCTGAAGTCTGTGTGGATTTGCGGTGCGGGGAAGAGGATGCGCACTTTTTTTTTTCTTTCTTACGGCTTCATATTGTTAAATAAAATAAATGTATAAAATAAAAATGTATTTAAAATAAAGAAATAAACAGCATTAGAACAACAACAATAACAAATAATAATATGAATATCAACAATACAATTACTTAAAATCGAATTTCACAAACTGCTGTATTTATGCACTTCCAAAACGAGTGATCAAACGAATCGGGATCATCAGAGTAAAAACATTATTTCGTGTCAGTATAATTGTTATGTCTTTTCAAAGAACACTTGTCTAATTATAAAATATCTATGGTTTTAACCATAGACTTTAAAACCTAATCACAGGGTGTGGGAGTTTCAAAATCCATCACCGCGCATGCGCGTATGAACATTGATTACGTCCTCAATACTATTGAGTACGTCATCGCGCATGTGTGTTTCGATATTCATTACCGCGTATGCCTTAGAACATTTGTTAGGTGCTCAATGCCATTGAGTACGTAACCAATGCGAGGGCACTTTACATTTTGACCATGATGAGTCGGGGTGGGACTCGTCATCAGCATCCGGCCGGTGTAGCTGTGTCAGCGACGGGCTTTTGGGTGACAGAGGCTTGTCCGTTGTTTTTTTTTTGTTTTTTTTTTCCATTTCATTTTTTTCGCGTGAATACATTGCAGATGATTTGTTGCGAGTGGCACGCCGGGTATCGCTGTTCCTCTTTTAGTGAGAAGGTTGCTGGTTCGAGGCCAGCCGGGGCTCTTCCAAAAGGAACTTGCTCATTCTCGGGGGCGGGTTTTCTCCGGTTTACTCCACTGGAGCAAAAACATGCGTCGAGATCAGTGAATTTGCTCAATTCTAGGGCGTACCCCGCAATCTTCCCAAACGGCGCTGGAAACGTGCACCGGCACCATAAGCCTTTGACTCTGAAAAGGGAAGATGGATTTGGGAAACGCGAGAGCTGCTTCCTCGGTACCGATTGATGCAAAGGGCCACCGCTTTGACACCTCGTATGAGCGGATTACGATTGAAGGATACTCTTCTCTGCAAAGACACGGATCGCGTTCATTAATTTTCACAACGAATACAGACAATGAACGAGCGAGGTAGTAAACGGGTAAACATTTATGGGCAACACTTTAGTTTTCCTCTTAGTGCGACTGATTTCTTGTTAAATTGAAAAAAATATAAGAAATGTTCAAAACACTTCAAAATGATCCCCTCTACGACGGTCCCGAGAAAATCACAATATCCAATGTACGAATCATAGATGAAACACGTACAAAAAGTGAGCTAAGATTGTTTTGGTTTCTTTATTTTTTACATTTTACCATAAACAATTTGTACATTTTACAAACGCATCGAACAAAACGTGTGCTGGACACCAAATCTGCTCTCTTTCCGTTATTGGGCAGCCTGGCATCGCGTGCACTTTACCCGTATGTTGTTCTCTGAGTGAGTCTTAAGTGTGGCTTTCGGAGTGCGGTCGGCTCTCATAAACACACGCACATCTCTCGCTGACGTTGGCTGTGTGTTTCTGGCATTGTCCTGCTGACTGCGATGAGCAGAAGAAATCAACTCGTCAAAACGGACAACGCCACCGTGGGAATTTCACCAGGAGAATCTAGGGGAACAAGTAAAAGCAGACTCTGTTTAAAAGACAGCGCATGTCAAAGGCAAGAACACCAACGCAATTTATTGGCCTTCACGAATTCACACAGACACGTCATCGCAGTCGTGGCGTGGAGAGAACCCTGTGCTTTTACTGACTCTGTAAAGCATTTCTACTAGGGAGAGAGAGAGAGAGAGAGAGAGAAATCACTGCCACAGCCTTCGTTTCTGCTGCTTTCTGAAAAAGAAACCCGTACTTGGCTCATTAGCATCTGTAACCAGCAGGAGCCGCCCGCTAGCCTCGAACTAGTGA
>SRMA01001196.1:0-18500 GCA_007224835.1 Danionella cerebrum
TCCATAACACCTTATTCCAAAAGATGTTGTCTTGTCCAAAGCGACATGCTTTGTGGCGTGTGGAGTGTTTTTTCTATATCACTCATCCATGCAGCATCTCTTTGTCTAAAGTGCGGTGAATGGTTGAGCCATGCACAGTGACATCATCTGCAGCAAGATTATTTTGTAGGTATTTGCAGCTGGTCTGTGGGTTGACTGTGACTTGTGTCTTCCAATTCCTTACAATGTTCCTCACAGTTGAAACGGAGAGCTTAAATCTCTGAGAGCCTTCAGTATCCTTCCACTAAACTATTATGTTCTACAATCATTTGTTTTCAGGAAATCTGAAAGTTCTTTTGAGGCTCCTGTGTTACCACTCTTCAGAATAGATGCAGGAGAAACACTTTCAATTGACCTCATTTAAATACTTTCTCATGATTGGATTCACCTGTGCATGGAGGTCAAGGGTCACTGAGGTTACCAAACCAATTTTAAATCCTACTAATTAGAGCTAAATGTATTGAAATCAATACAGTGACAAGGTTGACTAAGATTATGCACATAAATTATTTATAAAATTCTAGCAAATTTTCCATAAATCATATAAACTTTATTTAAAATATCACTGTGTCTGTCTCCTATATATTTAACTGTAAAATAGAGAGAACCAATGATTTATAAAGGTGTGTCTGTGTTAAAGTATACATCTTGTTTTCAAATGCTTTTCTATATCCATCTGTTTCTGAACTTCAAATCATTTGGTTCACAGCAAATATAGACAAAAAACAACAACAGACAAAGACAACCAGAGTTATTATTCATTGCATACATGTACAAATCTGAGCTCTATGACAGTAATGAATTCAGCCATCTTTGTTTGCTCGCAGTGTCGCCTCCCAAAGCTCACAAGCTTCATTTACACTTAATCTTAAATGCAAAACAACATTTCTGTCTGACGAGATTCCAGCTGACATCAAGTGAACCATGCACTGTCACCAGATGAACTTTGCCTTTTAAAAAGGACACTGTATTAGCAGAAATAATAAATTATCATACACTAGAAACAGCCTGTCAGAAATAATATACACATATTTAAAGTGGAAAGTCTCGGAGCATAATGCCAGAAAAAGCACACGTCACAACAAATAATTCATAACATCCAAAGGCATCAATAGTGAATATTAATGTTGATTTAAATGATTTATATTTATTTATTTCATTAATTATATATAATCCGCAACATCAATTACATTGTACTTAAAGAATAGCAGAACAATAGCAGACAGGCACCTAGAACCATGTTAACTCTGGGTTAACGTGTATGTACCAATCACAGCAGGCTATTTTCAATCAAGTAGGAATGATTCAACCCAGCTAACCCAGTTTATTTGATTTCAAATATACTCTGTGGGTTTCAAAAAGGATATAAGTTTTGATATTTTAGTTTTGTTATTGAAAAAATATTTGCAAGGTAATTCAAATTAAAATGTGAGAAAATGCAAGATACCGGTAGTCTTTCAGTTTCATTTTATTGACCCCAAATCTGTGAAAAAGGGGGATACCCCTTGGAAGTACAATAACTGTGATATGGCTTTCGTTTTTCTGTTCTGGCTCGAAAAAAAGCACAATGGAATAAAAAGTGCTTGGAACTGGGTATAAGGTTTTTTTTGGGCAAATTTTTACAATTTTCACATTTTCTTTGACTTTGGGGGGGGGGGGAATATATTAATTTTACACTTTTGATTATTGGTATAAAACGTAAAAAAAAAACATTTTTTAAGATTTTTGCTGTTGAAATGTAATGTAAAATGATAAAATTTTTGTACAATTTCAGGACAGTTGTGGAATTAACCTACTGACCTTCTTTGGAAGTTGTGTGGGTATATTGTCATCCAGGTTAACAAAAATGTAAACAATTATAATAAGTTCATGTATTTCAGAATTTTATAACTAGCCCTAATATTAGCAGTAACATGATGCTAAATTTACCATCTTTATTGGCACAATTGGAGCTAACAATTAAACCATTCTGTATAGTATAATTTGTCGCATTTTGTTCAAATAAATTAGTTCAATTTGATTCGGAGCCTGTTGTGCCTGAAATTTTTGGTTGTTATTAAGTTATCAGGCTATCACTTGGAAAGCAAATCTTGAGGTGTAATTGTCAAACACTGATTTAAGCATATATTTACAAAAAAAAAAAAAAGTCATTTTGCAAAAGGTAAATTTGAAGCCCACTGCTAAACATGGCTGAAGCAGTCAGATGTTTGTTGATGTTTAAATATTACTTTTCACAGCTGATGACAACCCTCAGTACTTCTCGTATTTACAATTAATCCCTGTCAAACAAGTGTGGCACTTCTCTAAAGTTTTGAATGAAATCTTGTTTAAGCTTTTATTATATGTAGGACTGTTGAACATGCATGTGATCTACCAGTAACAAGCTTTTTAAAATGTTCATAGCAGTTGAGACTCAAATGATGTGCTTTTTGCTTCATAGCTGACGGGCTGCAGTGTTATGCCTGTAATATTGTGCATAACCGAAGGTATGTGGATGTAGGCTGTTCCAGGCCTGAAGTCATCACCTGCTCCCACTCCCACAAGGGCTTCAAGCACCGCTTCTGCATCCGAACAGAAAGTGGTAAGCAAAATGCCCTCAAACCACCTACCAGCAACAATCATATCTCTCTTGCATCCTAAAATACTAACTCCATTAGAAATAAGCAGTTAGGTAACAAACTACAACAAAAAATCAAACTCAGAGTATTTCTGACATTCTCTGAAGACCACAGCTTTAGGGGAGATAGCAAAATCCTCCATCTGCGTGTCTGTAATCCTCACCCTCCCCAGCCCCCTGCAATTAACCTGTTTAAGCCGTATTTCCAACACCTTTATCTTATAATCCAGCAAAGAAACTAACACTTTCTGAGTGAACTTGTTTACAAAGCTTGTGAATCACAAAATACTTGTAATTCTGAATGAAGCCGATCAAAATTCAAGATGTTTCCTGAGCTGAATTTCTGATAGTACATAACGTTCTGACTGCAAATTAAAGTCAGATTAATTCATTAATTTTGAAAAATGGATCTGTATTGATTGCCCTGGGGTCGGTATTGTTAAATGTGCAAATTAAGCCCTATTCGTTTTTAAGCTTAAATTATGTGTTGTATTTTTGTTCAACTGGTAAATGCTTAGGCTACTGTATTTACACAAAATATCTGTGCATTTTAATCTTTAAATTACTCCAACCTTACCCATGGTTTCAAGAAAAAAATATCCGTTAGGGTCATTAAATCTTTTCTATTTCCTTTTTAATTTAATTCAGTTTTCCTACACAATTGTGCAAGTTTGCTGGACTTATAGACTCTTTAAAACAATGTGATTCTGATTATGGGCTAAATTCATACAAAGACACAATAACACAATCAAAGACATGGAGGAACTATTATTATGCTGCTGTTAGGATCATTTTTAACAACTAGAATGATACTGCCAGGAACTCAAACGCATGAGACGACATAAAAAAATAATAATAATTATAAATGATCAAAAGAAAAAACACAGGAACATACCCCACATGGGAAAACCTCATATAAACAAAAACTGATTCCAGGGGAACGAGAGATCAAGCTAACTAAGAAAAAGCCCAGGAGGAGCTCACAAATACATTTAGTGATAAGCAGGACGGACTGAAGGCCAGACAGAAAAACAGTGGCGTGAAACAGTATGATACCGTGCTCGCAAGGTCCAAACACAGGGCTTAAATAAGAAGGAGAATTAAGGAAGAAACAAGAACACCTGAGAGGAGACAATTAGGAGAAACAAGAGACTATAGGCGCGAAGGAGGAGAAAGGCAGAAAGGGACACGTCCAAAGTGCAATAAAACATGACAGATACAAAAGAAAACAAACATTTTGTGCATGCTCCTATAATTATTATTAGAAATATTCTACATATTTTAAACGTTGTCTTCCATCGAGGAATATGCTTAGAATATTTTAAAAAAGTCAAAAATTATATGTATGTACAGCAGTAAAATACCAGAATTTACAAATCTGCAGCTATCAATTGATTAACTTTATGTGATCGGGACGTGGCAATTACATCAGTCCATAAAAGGTGTCAAATGACAATACATTAAAGTCAATGAAAAGAGAGTTGTTATTAAAATCCCTTTAATAAAACATTTACAAGCAAAATGGCCAACAAGGGAATTTGAGAGGAGTGTGGATGGGATGGGCTAGAGTGAGGAGCCCCCAGTTAAATGCTGTAGATGAACCTTTTCCATTAGGGACTGAATTTATTCAATGTGTCCAATCTGCAGTCAATAGAGGGAGAATGATAAATCTATTAATTTAATGACATATACACAGCTAGAGCAGAGAATACCCTTGTTAGTATTGCAGATTATCTGATGAGTTTTCACCTCTCTCTCTATCAGCTTAATTGTTTTCCGAGCGCGCTCATCAGCTTGAGCCGCAGCACCTTTGCGCACACCGGTCTCTCGTTCTAATTAGTCGCTGCCTATTTAGCTGCGCTTCTCTCTCCGCTCTGAGTCGGAAGATTATTCTCAACCCGTGAGTCACTACAACAATTTCTGCGTTTCTAACCTCCTGCTCTGTTCTAGTGGAAACCTACCTTCAAGGTCCAGTCTGGTCCTGCGCTGTGGGGTTGGTTCGGGTCAGCGTGAGTATCTCCGTCGGCTCGATCCTTCCCCGGCATTCACGCTCTCCTATCTCCTCTCGCTCAGCTCTATCAGGCGGTGGTTGCCAGCATAGAGGGACATCCTTTCGTCATCCTCATTCCTGTGTCCTGTAGCTCCACTCCTACGGAGTTCTGTTCAAAGTCTATTTTGCCCTTTTTGGATTCCAGCCAGACGGCCTGTGGTTTTGTTGAACATTCTCTCAATTTCAGTGAAAGAAAGAAATAAAACTTCTTTTCAAGATTATTCCCTCTTGCATCTGGGTTCTTCTCCTCCACGACACACAGTTGATCCTAACAGAATCTTCCGACCAAGAATCATGGACCCAGCAAGAGAGAACCCGCTACAAAACGCTATTGAACGTCAAGGGGCCCTGCTCGGTCGCCACCATGAGGAGATCTCCTCCACACGCCGCAATATGGAGGGTCTTCATGCCCAGGTCGCTGACCTCACATCGCAGCTAAGCAGCTTGCGCTACGGAGAGCCTCCGTCGCGGGGTTCAGGGGAACCCCGCATCAATAATCCCCCACCATATTCTGGAGAACAGTCAGAGTGCCGGGCCTTCCTTACCCAGTGCGAACTCACGTTTTCGCTCCAGCCCAACACCTACGCCAGTGAGAGAACTCGGGTGGCGTTCGTCCTCTCACTCCTCCTGGGGCGAGCGCGCACCTGGGCGACTGCTCTATGGGAAGCTAACGCCCCTTGTTGCCGCTCATTTGGATCCTTCCGAGAGGAGATGATCAAAGTGTTCGATCGCTCCCTCCATGGGCGTGAGGCTTCCAGAGCTCTGGTATCGTTCTGTCAGGGCGCCACTTCCGTTGTGGATTACGCAGTGGAGTTCCGCACGCTCGCCGCGTCCTCGGGCTGGAATGAGGAGGCTCTCTGCGCTCGGTTCCTGGAGGGATTGAAATCGGAGATTAAGGAGGACATCTACGCGTTGGATATCCCTAGATCCTTTGATGAGCTGGTTGAACTTGCCTTACGTCTGGAGAGGCGTCGTTCCGTCCGTCGCCGTCGTGGGCTGAGTTCCTCCTCGAGAGATTCCGAGTCCTCCCGTCACACCACCACGGAGGGGGATACTGCTGTCAGTGCTCTGGAGCCCATGCAGTTGGGTAACATACACCTATCCTCTCAGGAGAGACAACGGAGGATCTCCAATCGACTCTGCCTTTATTGCGGGGCAGCCGGACACTTCTTTTACCAGTGCCCGGTAAAAAGCCAACGCTCGTCAGTGAGGAGGGGTCTACTGGCGAGCGTCTCCTCTGTATCAACGACCCCTAACCAGCTGTGCCCTACAGTTCCTGCTGTTCTTCGCTTCGCAGGTCGCTCCGCTTCCTGTTCGGCTCTCTTGGACACGGGCGCAGAGGGGAACTTTATGGACGAGCACTTCGCCCTTACCAACGGTGTACCCATCATTCCGTCTCCCGAGGGTTCCTCTGTGTTCGCCGTGGATGGGCGGAGACTTTCGGATGGGGGCAAATCTACTGGAGTGGTGAGCCTCTCTGTGTCTGGCAACCACCGCGAAGAGATCTCTTTCGTCATTATTAAGTCACCTCTCCATCCTGTCATATTAGGTCATCCCTGGTTTAGACATCATAATCCTCAAATTAATTGGCAGACTAACGTCATCACCTCCTGGGGTTTAACTTGTTTCTCTTCCTGTCTGCAATCCGCAGTTTCGTCGGCGCAACCCTCTACTGCTAGTGCTGTCGATGAGACTGATCTGGTGGGCGTTCCTAGTGAATACCGAGATTTAGCAGCTGTATTCAGTAAGGATCAGGCAGGCTCGCTACCTCCTCATCGACCCTATGACTGTCGTATCGAACTTCTGCCGGGTAGCATTCCCCCTAAGGGTCGCTTATATGCCTTATCTAAACCAGAAATGCAAACTTTAGAGGAATACATCACAGCCGCCCTCAGTGCGGGTACTATAGTTAGATCCTCTTCCCCTGCGGGAGCGGGGTTCTTCTTCGTCAAGAAGAAGGACGGTACGTTACGCCCTTGTGTTGATTATAGAGGACTAAACGAGATAACTATCAAGGACCGTTATCCCCTTCCGCTTATGAATTCTGGTTTTGATCTTCTCGCTGGCGCTCGTTTCTATACCAAACTCGACTTACGTAATGCTTACCATCTTGTCCGGATTCGCCAGGGGGACGAGTGGAAGACCGCCTTTAACACGCCCCTCGGCCAATTTGAATACCGGGTTTTGCCTTTCGGTCTCTGTAACGCGCCGGCTACGTTTCAGGCGTTCGTTAATGATGTACTACGCGACATGCTCAATGTCTTTGTTTTCGTATATCTTGACGACATACTCATCTTCTCTCCCGATCTCTCCACGCACGTTTCTCATGTCAGGCGCGTCCTGCAGAGATTACTGGAGAACAGACTTTTCGTCAAAGCTGAGAAATGTGTCTTTCATGCGGAGTCAGTTCCTTTCTTGGGACACATTGTGAGCGCTCAGGGTATCTCAGTAGACCCTGAAAAGGTCCGAGCCGTAGCCGAGTGGGCAGTACCCGAGTCCCGAACAGCCCTGAGACGTTTTTTGGGGTTCGCAAACTTCTACAGACGTTTTATTAAGAATTTTGGACGGATTCCCCTCCCGTTGACCGCGCTCACTTCTGTAAAGTGTCGTTTTACGTGGAGCGCTGAGGCTCAGGCAGCCTTCAACCAACTTAAGACGCTTTTTACATCCGCGCCTATCCTGGTAACGCCTGATCCAGAACGTCAATTCATTGTCGAGGTAGATGCTTCGGCCTCCGGTGTAGGGGCTGTGCTTTCCCAACGATCAGCTGACGATGGAAAGGTCCACCCCTGTGCTTTTTTTTCTCGTCGCCTGTCACCCGCCGAGCGTAATTATGATGTTGGAGACCGTGAGTTGTTGGCCATCCGTCTTGCGCTTGAGGGTGGCGTCACTGGTTAGAAGGCTCCAAGGAACCTTTTTTGGTTTGGACTGACCACCAAAACCTAAGCTTCATCCGCTCTACTCGGACTCTAAACGCTCGCCAGGCCCGTTGGTCTCTGTTCTTTAATAGATTTAATTTCATCGTCCGTATCGCCCCGGATCTAAGAATGTAAAGCCTGATGCGCTCTCGCGCCAGTTTGAGTCGAGCACTGAACCGCTGCAGGATGAGACCATTCTTTGTCCTTCTAAGGTGGTTGGCGCTCTTTCGTGGGGAATCGAGCGCGAGGTTTCTGATGCGCTGCGCTCGGCCTCCGTCCCCGACGACTGTCCTCATGATAAACTGTTTGTTGTCGAAGCGTTACGCGAGCGCGTAATGCGGTGGTGCCATTCATCCAAACTCTTTGGACATCCGGGTACGCGCAACACTGAAGCGGTAGCGCGTCAACGCTTTTGGTGGCCATCCCTTCGAGCCGATATCAAACGCTTTGTCCATTCTTGTACCGTCTGCGCTGCCAATAAGGCTGAGACATCAGCCCCGGCGGGCCTCCTCTTACCTCTGGAGGTCCCCTCCAGACCTTGGTCTCATATTGGTCTGGACTTTATTACAGGTCTCCCCGAGTCACGCGGTAAAACTGCTATCCTTACTATCGTCGACCGTTTTTCCAAAGCTGCCCACTTCGTTCCCCTGGCGAAACTTCCCTCATCATTCGAAACTGCGTTAGTACTTTTTAATGAGGTGTTCCGCTTGCATGGCATCCCTAGTCAGATAGTGTCTGACCGGGGCACTCAGTTCACATCACAGGTCTGGAAGGAATTCTGTAAGCTCTTGGGCACCTCGACATCTCTCTCTTCCGGGTTTCACCCCCAGAGTAATGGACAGTCTGAGAGAGCTAACCAAGATTTAGGGAGAATCTTACGCTGCTTTACTTCCAAGTTTCCTGCTTCCTGGTGCGATTACATAACATGGGCAGAGTATGCACATAATTCTCTTCCCTCCTCTGCTACAGGGCTATCCCCTTTCGCTGCCGCCTGGGGTTATCAGCCTCCGTTATTCCCTACTCAGGAGCACGAATGCGCTGTCCCCTCTGTCAAGCGACACATTGCGCGCGCCCGGCGTGCCTGGAGGCTAGTCCGTGCAGAATTGATCAGAGCTCAAGAAAACATGTGTAAATCTAGCAATCGTCACCGTCGTAAGGCCCCGCGCTATGTCTCTGGGCAGCGCGTCTGGTTAGCAACGCGTAATCTTCCCCTGCAGCATCCCTGTCGCAAATTAGCTCCTAAATTTATTGGTCCCTTTTCCATCGCAAAGGTGATAAACCCTGTGGCCATGCGCCTTCGTCTTCCTGCTCACTTAGCGCGCATTCATCCTGTATTTCATGTATCTTGTCTAAAACCTTATATTTCATCCTCAGAGAAACCAGCCAGTAATCCACCGCTCTTAGTAGAGGGGCAGCCTGCATACAGGGTTAGACGTCTCCTAGATGTTCGACGCAGGGGACGGGGTCATCAGTATCTGGTAGATTGGGAGGGTTACGGTCCGGCGGAACAGTCTTGGGTATCTTCTAACAATATACTCGATAAAACCCTAATCTCTGAGTTTAAACGCAGACATCCCTCTCGTTTTTTGTAAGCACCTGGTGGGGCCTTGTAAGGGGGGGGGTAGTGTTAGTATTGCAGATTATCTGATGAGTTTTCACCTCTCTCCCTATCAGCTTAATTGTTTTCCGAGCGCGCTCATCAGCTTGAGCCGCGGCACCTTTGCGCACACCGGTCTCTCGTTCTAATTAGTCGCTGCCTATTTAGCTGCGCTTCTCTCTCCGCTCTGAGTTGGAAGATTATTCTCAACCCGTGAGTCACTACAACAATTTCTGCGTTTCTAACCTCCTGCTCTGTTCTAGTGGAAACCTACCTTCAAGGTCCAGTCTGGTCCTGCGCTGTGGGGTTGGTTCGGGTCAGCGTGAGTATCTCCGTCGGCTCGATCCTTCCCCGGCATTCACGCTCTCCTATCTCCTCTCGCTCAGCTCTATCAGGCGGTGGTTGCCAGCATAGAGGGACATCCTTTCGTCATCCTCATTCCTGTGTCCTGTAGCTCCACTCCTACGGAGTTCTGTTCAAATTCTATTTTGCCCTTTTTTGGATTCCAGCCAGACGGCCTGTGGTTTTGTTGAACATTCTCTCAATTTCAGTAAAAGAAAGAAATAAAACTTCTTTTCAAGATTATTCCCTCTTGCATCTGGGTTCTTCTCCTCCACGACACACAGTTGATCCTAACAGAATCTTCCGACCAAGAATCATGGACCCAGCAAGAGAGAACCCGCTACAAAACGCTATTGAACGTCAAGGGGTCCTGCTCGGTCGCCACCATGAGGAGATCTCCTCCACACGCCGCAATATGGAGGGTCTTCATGCCCAGGTCGCTGACCTCACATCACAGCTAAGCAGCTTGCGCTACGGAGAGCCTCCGTCGCGGGGTTCAGGGGAACCCCGCATCAATAATCCCCCACCATATTCTGGAGAACAGTCAGAGTGCCGGGCCTTCCTTACCCAGTGCGAACTCACATTTTCGCTCCAGCCCAACACCTACGCCAGTGAGAGAACTCGGGTGGCGTTCGTCCTCTCACTCCTCCTGGGGCGAGCGCGCACCTGGGCGACTGCTCTATGGGAAGCTAACGCCCCTTGTTGCTGCTCATTTGGATCCTTCCGAGAGGAAATGATCAAAGTGTTCGATCACTCCCTCCATGGGCGTGAGGCTTCCAGAGCTCTGGTATCGTTCTGTCAGGGCGCCACTTCCGTTATGGATTACGCAGTGGAGTTCCGCACGTTCGCCGCGTCCTCGGGCTGGAATGAGGAGGCTCTCTGCGCTCGGTTCCTGGAGGGATTGAAATCGGAGATTAAGGAGGACATCTACGCGTTGGATATCCCTAGATCCTTTGATGAGCTGGTTGAACTTGCCTTACGTCTGGAGAGGCGTCGTTCCGTCCGTCGCCGTCGTGGGCTGAGTTCCTCCTCGAGAAATTCCGAGTCCTCCCGTCACACCACCACGGAGGGGGATACTGCTGTCAGTGCTCTGGAGCCCATGCAGTTGGGTAACATACACCTATCCTCTCAGGAAAGACAACGGAGGATCTCCAATCGACTCTGCCTTTATTGCGGGGCAGCCGGACACTTCTTTTACCAGTGCCCGGTAAAAAGCCAACGCTCGTCAGTGAGGAGGGGTCTACTGGCGAGCGTCTCCTCTGTGTCAACGACCCCTAACCAGCTGTGCCCTACAGTTCCTGCTGTTCTTCGCTTCGCAGGTCGCTCCGCTTCCTGTTCGGCTCTCTTGGACACGGGCGCGGAGGGGAACTTTATGGACGAGCACTTCGCCCTTACCAACGGTGTACCCATCATTCCGTCTCCCGAGGGTTCCTCTGTGTTCGCCGTGATGGGCGGAGACTTTCGGATGGGGGCAAATCTACTGGAGTGGTGAGCCTCTCTGTGTCTGGCAACCACCGCGAAGAGATCTCTTTCGTCATTATTAAGTCACCTCTCCATCCTGTTATATTAGGTCATCCCTGGTTTAGACATCATAATCCTCAAATTAATTGGCAGACTAACGTCATCACCTCCTGGGGTTTAACTTGTTTCTCTTCCTGTCTGCAATCCGCAGTCTCGTCGGCGCAACCCTCTACTGCTAGTGCTGTCGATGAGACTGATCTGGTGGGCGTTCCTAGTGAATACCGAGATTTAGCAGCTGTATTCAGTAAGGATCAGGCAGGCTCGCTACCTCCTCACCGACCCTATGACTGCCGTATCGATCTTCTACCGGGTAGCATTCCCCCTAAGGGTCGCTTATATGCCTTATCTAAACCAGAAATGCAAACTTTAGAGGAATACATCACAGCCGCCCTCAGTGCGGGTACTATAGTTAGATCCTCCTCCCCTGCGGGAGCGGGGTTTTTCTTTGTCAAGAAGAAGGACGGCACGTTACGCCCTTGTGTTGATTATAGAGGACTAAATGAGATAACAATCAAGGACCGTTATCCCCTTCCGCTTATGAATTCTGGTTTCGATCTTCTCGCTGGCGCTCGTTTCTATACCAAACTTGACTTACGTAATGCTTACCATCTTGTCCGGATTCGCCAGGGGGACGAGTGGAAGACCGCCTTTAACACGCCCCTCGGCCAATTTGAATACCGGGTTTTGCCTTTCGGCCTCTGTAACGCGCCGGCTACGTTTCAGGCGTTTGTTAATGATGTACTACGCGACATGCTCAATGTCTTTGTTTTCGTATATCTTGACGACATACTCATCTTCTCTCCTGATCTCTCCACGCACGTTTCTCATGTCAGGCGCGTCCTGCAGAGACTACTGGAGAACAGACTTTTCGTCAAAGCCGAGAAATGTGTCTTTCATGCGGAGTCGGTTCCTTGCTTGGGACACATTGTGAGCGCTCAGGGTATCTCAGTAGACCCTGAAAAGGTCCGAGCCGTAGCCGAGTGGGCTGTACCCGAGTCCCGTACAGCCCTTAGACGTTTTTTGGGGTTCGCAAACTTCTACAGACGTTTTATTAAGAATTTTGGACGGATTGCCCTCCCGTTGACCGCGCTCACTTCTGTAAAATGCCGTTTTACGTGGAACGCAGAGGCTCAGGCAGCCTTCAACCAACTTAAGATGCTTTTTACATCCGCGCCTATCTTATTAACGCCTGATCCAACACGTCAATTTATTGTCGAGGTAGATGCTTCGGCCTCCGGTATAGGGGCTGTGCTTTCCCAACGATCAGCTGACGATGGAAAGGTCCACCCCTGCGCTTATTTTTCTCGTCGCCTGTCACCTGCTGAGCGTAATTATGATGTTGGAGACCGTGAGTTGTTAGCCATCCGTCTTGCGCTTGAGGAGTGGCGTCACTGGTTGGAAGGCTCCAAGGAACCTTTTTTGGTTTGGACGGACCACCAAAACCTAAGTTTCATCCGCTCTACTCGGACTCTAAACGCTCGCCAGGCCCGTTGGTCTCTGTTCTTTAATAGATTTAATTTCATCGTCACGTATCGCCCCGGATCTAAGAATGTAAAGCCTGATGCACTCTCGCGCCAGTTTGAGTCGAGCACTGAACCGCTGCAGGACGAGACCATTCTTTGTCCTTCTAAGGTGGTTGGCGCTCTTTCGTGGGGAATCGAGCGCGAGGTTTCTGATGCGCTGCGCTCGGCCTCCGTACCCGACGACTGTCCTAATGATAAACTGTTTGTTGTCGAGGCTTTACGCGAGCGCGTCATGCGGTGGTGCCATTCATCCAAACTCTTTGGACATCCGGGCACGCGCAACACTGAAGCGGTTGCGCGTCAACGCTTTTGGTGGCTATCCCTTCGAGCTGATATCAAACGCTTTGTCCATTCCTGTACTGTCTGCGCTGCCAATAAGGCTGAGACATCAGCCCCGGCGGGTCTCCTCTTACCCCTTGAGATCCCCTCCAGACCTTGGTCTCATATTGGTCTGGACTTTATTACAGGTCTCCCCGAGTCACGCGGTAAAACAGTTATCCTTACTATCGTCGACCGTTTTCCAAAGCTGCCCACTTCGTTCCCCTGGCGAAACTTCCCTCATCATTCGAAACTGCGTTAGTCCTTTTTAATGAAGTGTTTCGTTTGCATGGCATCCCTAGTCAGATAGTGTCTGACCGGGGCACCCAGTTCACGTCACAGGTCTGGAAGGAATTCTGTAAGCTCTTGGGCACCTCGACATCTCTCTCTTCCGGGTTTCACCCCCAGAGTAACGGACAGTCTGAGAGAGCTAACCAAGATTTAGGGAGAATCTTACGCTGCTTTACTTCCAAATTTCCTGCTTCCTGGTGCGATTACATAACATGGGCAGAGTATGCACATAATTCTCTTCCCTCCTCTGCTACAGGGCTATCCCCTTTCGCTGCCGCCTGGGGTTATCAGCCTCCGTTATTCCCTACTCAGGAGCACGAATGCGCTGTCCCCTCTGTCAAGCGACACATTGCGCGCGCACGGCGTGCCTGGAGGCTAGTCCGTGCAGAATTGATCAGAGCTCAAGAAAACATGTGTAAATCTAGCAATCGTCACCGTCGGAAGGCCCCGCGCTATGTCTGTGGGCAGCGCGTCTGGTTAGCAACGCGTAATCTTCCTCTGCAGCATCCCTGTCGCAAATTATCTCCTAAATTTATTGGTCCCTTTTCCATCGCAAAGGTGATAAACCCTGTGGCTATGCGCCTTCGTCTTCCTGCTCACTTAGCGCGCATTCATCCTGTATTTCATGTATCTTGTCTAAAACCTTATATTTCACCCTCAGAGAAACCAGTCAGCAATCCACCGCTCTTAGTAGAGGGGCAGCCTGCATACAGGGTTAGACGTCTTCTAGATGTTCGACGCAGGGGACGAGGTCATCAGTATCTGGTAGATTGGGAGGGCTACGGTCCGGAGGAACAGTCTTGGGTATCTTCTAACAATATACTCGATAAAACCCTAATCTCTGAGTTTAAACGCAGACACCCCTCTCGTTTTTTGTAAGCACCTGGTGGTGCCTTGTAAGGGGGGGGGTATTGTTAGTATTGCAGATTATCTGATGAGTTTTCACCTCTCTCTCTATCAGCTTAATTGTTTTCCGAGCGCGCTCATCAGCTTGAGCCGCGGCACCTTTGCGCACACCGGTCTCTCGTTCTAATTAGTCGCTGCCTATTTAGCTGCCCTTCTCTCTCCGCTCTGAGTCGGAAGATTATTCTCTACCCGTGAGTCGCACTTCAACAATCTCTGCGTACTAACCTCCTGCTCTGTTCTAGTGGAAACCTACCTTCAAAGTCCAGTCTGGTCCTGCGCTGTGGGGTTGGTTCGGGTCAGCGTGAGTATCTCCGTCGGCTCGATCCTTCCTCGGCAGACACGCTCTCCTATCTCCTTAAGCTCAGCTCTAACAGATGGTGGTTGCCAGCATAGAGGGACATCCCTTCATCATCCTCACTCCTGGGCCTAGTAACTCCACTCCTACGGAGTTCTGTTCATTCCTATTTTTCCTTCTTTTTGGATTCCAGCCAGGCGGCCTGTGGTTTTGTTGAACATTATCAGTGCCTCAGTTAAGAAAGAAAGAATAAATCTTTATTTCAAGTATTTCTCCTTGCATCTGGGTTCTTCTCCTCCACAACACACCTCAGATCATAACAGAATCTTCCGACCAATAATCATGGACCCAGCAAGAGAGAACCCGCTACAAAATGCTATTGAACGTCAAGGGGTCCTGCTCGGTCGCCACCATGAGGAGATCTCCTCCACACGCCGCAATATGGAGGGTCTTCATGCCCAGGTCGCTGACCTCACTTCACAGTTAAACAGCTTGCGCTACGGAGAGCATCCGTCGCGGGGTTCAGGGGAACCCCGCGTCAATAATCCCCCACCATATTCTGGAGAACAGTCAGAGTGCCGGGCCTTCCTTACCCAGTGCGAACTCACGTTTTCGCTCCAGCCCAACACCTACGCCAGTGAGAGAACTCGGGTGGCGTTCGTCCTCTCACTCCTTCTGGGGCGAGCGCGCACCTGGGCGACTGCCCTATGGGAAGCCAACGCCCCTTGTTGCCGTTCTTTTGGATCCTTCCGAGAGGAGATGATCAAAGTGTTCGATCGCTCCCTCCATGGGCGTGAGGCTTCCAGAGCTCTGGTATCGTTCAGTCAGGGCGCCACTTCCGTTGTGGACTACGCTGTGGAGTTCCGCACGCTCGCCGCGTCCTCGGGCTGGAATGAGGAGGCTCTCTGCGCTCGGTTCCTGGAGGGATTGAAACCGGAGATTAAGGAGGATATCTACGCGTTGGATATCCCTAGATCTGTCGACGAGTTGGTTGAACTTGCCTTACGTCTGGAGAGGCGCCGCTCCGTCCGTCGCCGTCGTGGTTCGAGTTCATCCTCGAAAGTTTCCGAGCCTTCCCGTCACACCACCACGGAGGGGGCTACCTCTGCCAGTGCGCTGGAGCCCATGCAGTTGGGGAGCATACACCTATCCTCTCAGGAAAGACAACGGAGGATCTCCAACCAACTCTGCCTTTATTGTGGGGCAGCCGGACACTTCTTTTACCAGTGCCCGGTAAAAGCCAACGCTCGTCAGTGAGGAGGGGTCTACTGGCGAGCGTCTCCTCTGTGTCAACGACCCCTAACCAGCTGTGCCCTGCAGTTCCTGCTGTTCTTCGCTTCGCAGGTCGCTCCGCTTCCTGTTCGGCTCTCTTGGACACGGGCGCGGAGGGGAACTTTATGGACGAGAACTTCGCCCTAACCAACGGGGTACCCATCATTCCGTCTCCCGAGGTTTCCTCTGTATTCGCCGTGGATGGGCGGAAACTTTCGGACGGGTGCAGATCTACTGGAGTGCTGAGTCTCTCTGTGTCTGGCAACCACCGCGAAGAGATTTCTTTCGTCATTATTAAATCACCTCTCCACCCTGTCATATTAGGTCATCCCTGGTTTAGACGACATAGCCCTCAAATAAATTGGCAGACTAACGTCATCACCTCCTGGGGTTTAACTTGTTTCTCTTCCTGTCTGCAATCCGCAGTTTCGTCGGCGCAACCCTCTACTGTTAGTGCTGTCAATGAGACTGATCTGGTGGGCGTTCCTAGTGAATACCGAGATTTAGCAGCTGTATTCAGTAAGGATCAGGCAGGCTCGCTACCTCCTCATCGACCCTATGACTGCCGTATCGAACTTCTACCGGGTAGCATTCCCCCTAAGGGTCGCTTATATGCCTTATCTAAACCAGAAATGCAAACTTTAGAGGAATACATCACAGCCGCCCTCAGTGCGGGTACTATAGTTAGATCCTCCTCCCCTGCGGGAGCGGGGTTTTTCTTTGTCAAGAAGAAGGACGGCACGTTACGCCCTTGTGTTGATTATAGAGGACTAAATGAGATAACTATCAAGGACCGTTATCCCCTTCCGCTTATGAATTCTGGTTTCGATCTTCTCGCTGGCGCTCGTTTCTATACCAAACTCGACTTACGTAATGCTTACCATCTTGTCCGGATTCGCCAGGGGGACGAGTGGAAGACCGCCTTCAACACGGCCCTCGGCCAATTTGAATATCGGGTTTTGCCTTTCGGTCTCTGTAACGCGCCGGCTACGTTTCAGGCGTTTGTCAATGATGTACTACGCGACATGCTCAATGTCTTTGTTTTTGTATATCTTGACGACATACTAATCTTCTCTCCCGATCTATCCACGCACGTTTCTCATGTCAGGCGAGTCCTGCAGAGACTACTGGAGAACAGACTTTTCGTCAAAGCCGAGAAATGTGTCTTTCATGCGGAGTCAGTTCCTTTCTTGGGACACATTGTGAGCGCTCAGGGTATCTCAGTAGACCCTGAGAAGGTCCGAGCCGTAGCCGAGTGGGCAGTACCCGAGTCCCGTACAGCCCTGAGACGTTTTTTGGGGTTCGCAAACTTCTACAGACGTTTTATTAAGAATTTTGGACGGATTGCCCTCCCGTTGACCGCGCTCACTTCTGTAAAGTGCCGTTTTACGTGGAGCGCAGAGGCTCAGGCAGCCTTCAACCAACTTAAGACGCTTTTTACATCCGCGCCTATCCTAGTAACGCCTGATCCAGCACGTCAATTTATTGTCGAGGTAGATGCTTCGGCCTCCGGTGTAGGGGCTGTGCTTTCCCAACGATCTGCTGACGATGGAAAGGTCCACCCCTGTGCTTTTTTTTCTCGTCGCCTGTCACCTGCCGAGCGTAATTATGATGTTGGAGACCGTGAGTTGTTGGCCATCCGTCTTGCGCTTGAGGAGTGGCGTCACTGGTTAGAAGGCTCCAAGGAACCTTTTTTGGTTTGGACTGACCACCAAAACCTAAGCTTCATCCGCTCTACTCGGACTCTAAACGCTCGCCAGGCCCGTTGGTCTCTGTTCTTTAATAGATTTAATTTCATCGTCACGTATCGCCCCGGATCTAAGAATGTAAAGCCTGATGCGCTCTCGCGCCAGTTTGAGTCGAGCACTGAACCGCTGCAGGATGAGACCATTCTTTGTCCTTCTAAGGTGGTTGGCGCTCTTTCGTGGGGAATCGAACGTGAGGTTTCTGATGCGCTGCGCTCGGCCTCCGTCCCCGACGACTGTCCTCATGATAAACTGTTTGTTGTCGAGGCGTTACGCGAGCGCGTAATGCGGTGGTGCCATTCATCCAAACTCTTTGGACATCCGGGTACGCGCAACACTAAAGCGGTAGCGCGTCAACGCTTTTGGTGGCCATCCCTTCGAGCCGATATCAAACGCTTTGTCCATTCTTGTACTGTCTGCGCTGCCAATAAGGCTGAGACATCAGCCCCGGCGGACCTCCTCTTACCTCTTGAGGTCCCCTCCAGACCTTGGTCTCATATTGGTCTGGACTTTATTACAGGTCTCCCCGAGTCACGCGGTAAAACTGCTATCCTTACTATCGTCGACCGTTTTTCCAAAGCTGCCCACTTCGTTCCCCTGGCGAAACTTCCCTCATCTTTCGAAACTGCGTTAGTCCTTTTTAATGAGGTGTTCCGCTTGCATGGCATCCCTAGTCAGATAGTGTCTGACCGGGGCACTCAGTTCACGTCACAGGTCTGGAAGGAATTCTGTAAGCTCTTGGGCACCTCGACATCTCTCTCTTCCGGGTTTCACCCCCAGAGTAACGGACAGTCTGAGAGAGCTAACCAAGATTTAGGGAGAATCTTACGCTGCTTTACTTCCAAATTTCCTGCTTCCTGGTGCGATTACATAACATGGGCAGAGTATGCACATAATTCTCTTCCCTCCTCTGCTACAGGGCTATCCCCTTTCGCTGCCGCCTGGGGTTATCAGCCTCCGTTATTCCCTACTCAGGAGCACGAATGCGCTGTCCCCTCTGTCAAGCGACACATTGCGCGCGCACGGCGTGCCTGGAGGCTAGTCCGTGCAGAATTGATCAGAGCTC
>SRMA01001197.1:0-13874 GCA_007224835.1 Danionella cerebrum
CTCCACCAAACAAGAAATTTGGATTTGTCCCCACATCCCACCATAACAGGAACTGGTTCTTGACTTTTGCTTTTGCTGCCATTTTATAGCGTGCAACATCTCTCCCACTCGGCTGCTTTTTGAAGTGTATTTAAGATTCTACTGCCTCCTCTTTGTAGTGGGGTGCATCCGAAAAACCGGACCAATTACATATTACTACTTTTATTCTGAATTAAGTAGAAGTTCCTCCCTGTTCGCCACCATGGTGTTTGTGTATCTCTTTAGCAACTGAGAGGGCGGAGAACAGTCAGTAAAGTCAGTAAACAGTAAAAGTAACAAAAAAAGGCTGTAATGTTTTTATTCGAACCCCAACAATTCCTCTTCGTCACTGCTATCAGAAATGAGGAAGAACAGATCCACGCAGTCATTGTCATCACTTTCTTCCTCACTGGTGTCAAATAAGATGTTGTCTTCTGTTCCATCCAAGGCATTACTAATGCCACACTTCTTAAATGATTTTATAACAATGTCCTCCTTCGCAGAGTTCTTGCGCTATGGTAGGATCGACGAGCAGAGATAGGCCGCGGCTCCGGAGTGTGATGGGAATTTTCCTTTATAATACTACCATCTAGTGTTCATTTAGAGAAATGTAATTTGAGAAACTTTTAAGAGCACACATCATACTTCAGTCCCGCCCCTTGAGGAGGCTCGAGGTTCTTCTTTCAATGCGGATAACACGCGTGTAGGAAATGCGTTGAGACTGCTAAATCTTTACAATAAATAGCCGCATTTGCTGTGTTCTCTCTCAAACGGTCTCCAGTGTTTATTATCAATTGAGAAGGTATATTTTTACCATAACAGGAGCTAGGCCTTAGCCCCGGCCTCTCTTACCCCTCTCCTACGGCCGTGACCACCCTCCGTTTCGCGGCACTCTGCATTCATCGTATAAGATGCACCAACTTTCCCCCCTCAGTTTTAAGGAAAAAAAAGTGTGTCTTATACAGCGGAAAATATGGTACTTTACTAAGGAGTGTGATGTGATGTAAGTACTTGTGCATTTGTATAATGACCGATTAAAACATTAACAATCTGATCAAAGTCTACAAAGGTCCCTTTGACCTTTCATCAGCTGAATCTGATTCTAGACTCTTTCATATTTGCAAAGGAACACGATAAAGAGCAATGAGTGCACTGCACAACATGTAAAACTTGCAGTCCTGGAAGGAACTGCTAGGAAGGTCCCATGACACAAATGTGTCTGAACTAACAGAACTTTTCCCAATAATCCACACATTTTATTGGAACAGTCACAAACAGCAGAGTTTTTCTTCTCCACCCTCATTCTTGCACTTCTTGTTTCAAGTGTCAGAAGCATTTAATATCTCTGTCAACAGCAATCCAAGAAACCAAAGGCAAAACAAACCCAACAACACCTGCTTTACCAGCAGCCACACTGCATTCAGTCCTGACTGGAGACACAGTGGAGGGCTTGGAAAGAAAAGAAAGAAAAAAAAACACTCCATTCCTCCAGAGACATCTTTCTCGGGCTGTTTTTCTCTGTTTGAGGCTGACGGCTGTATCAGCCAACTTTCTTCTGCCTAATTACAGCATTAGTACCAAATAACTGCACAAATTGATGCTAATAATTAAATGGCAAGTTTGATAGAAATCTGCGGATGTGCAAGAAGCAGCACATGAATGTTGTTTGAAACACAAGGATGAGATCAAACTTGATCAAACTCCCATCTCAAGCCTTAAAATAATATGATTCCACAACTTCCTGATTAACTTCTACACATCACTAATATTATTCTAATGAAATATGAGTGTATACCAACTTGATTCTGAAAGAATTACGCAACCTCCAAAAGCATGCTACGTTATAATTAAATTACATGATTTCAGACAAAAACAGGTTAACATAAATGTTGAAAAATGTGATTATTTGCTGAAAAAGTGTCGTGTTCCTTTAACCACCATCACATATTGTGAAGTAATAAATAATTGTGATGAACATTGATAGTGAAAAAAAACAACAATGCACTGGTTTGATTAATAATTACGAGATAAATGCGATAAGGGGGATATTACTAATAAATGTTAGAAAAACGTCTATAAAGAAAGTAAATTTAAGTAGTCTCCATTGTGAATGTTCTGGTGAGTTCTTTCTGTTGCACACCTTTTATTCATGAAACGATGGCAATAACAGTAATTCTTTTTTTGATTGAATTCATGAATTGATCATTAATACGCTCTTATATAATTACTGACAATAATAAGGACAACTGTAATTAGTCTCTACAAGATTACTATTCCAACCAACTCTAATTACATTCATTCCTACCTCATTAAAAATAAATTCAAAGATTACAAATGTAGTCATCTTTAAGAAGCGCGGCTCATTTAGCAGAATTTCCTCAGCAGAAACTGTTGAGATGTGCTTACACAACTCCTGTTTTCTAATCTCTGGAAAACTGAAGCAATCAATTGTAAAAGGGAAATAATTTGGTATTTACGCTCGGAGTAAAGGTTCACAGAAATGTTGATAATGCTGCCATTGATAATATAGTTGCAGATAATGAAGGTCGGTTATTTGACTGCTGTATGGATTTCTGAAGACTTTGGGATAATATTTAAACCCGTCTAAATTAATCTCCAGTAAATAATTATCACTTTCAACAATCCAGTCGTGTGTTGTTATTATCCTTTAATATAAATGTTGTCTCCACATCATGTATTGCCCCCTTTGATTGTGAATGAAATGTGATATTTACAAAATATATACAATAAAATAATAATATAAATATCTATTAAATTATCCAAGCATTTAAATTTCTAATTTTGAGATATCACACCCATTTCAATGGATGATTAGGTGCCTACCCCACCTACAAGCAGCCATCGGGTGCACTAATATCCTACTTATGATTTTCCATTTTGTGGTTAGTAATAATTTGTTTGATCATCGTGAATTTAAACCACTGCATATACAGTGGTACCCCGAGATACAAAAGCTTCGAGTTACGAAATGTTCGAGATACGAAAGGTGTCGCGGGGAATTTTTTGCTTCGAGATACAAAGAAAAACACGAAGAAACACAAGCGGTTCTGCTGTATTTTCCGCTTCTTTGTATGACGTCACGTAGCGCTTCCGGGTTCTGCCGCTCCAATCTCCCAGTACAAAAAGGGTCTGATGCGCTTCAACAACACAGCGAAACATTACGTATAGATTACTAATAATGTACTATAACAAATGTTAGAGTCAATGCGTCGTAAAAGAAATAACGTTTATAACATTTATAAGTTCTGTTCTGTAGCACAAGTTAGAGAAACCCAGTGATGCGTTCTCAGAAGCGTCTCTCCATCTGTCTGCGCTTGTGCTTGAAACCCTGTTGGTGTCAGTATTTCATGAAATATCTTGAGAAAGTTAACTTTCATACGTTGTGCCGTAATATTTTCTGCATCCGTTCCACCTCCTCCGACACATCGCTTCACTCTCAAGGTAAGGTTTCACGTTTGTGTACATATTACGTGTTTTTCTTGTGTTTTATTCTGTTTTATTATCATTTATTACTTTAACAATGTGTAGATTCAAGGATTGAAGATTTTTTCATCTACTTTTACTGTTGTTTCTGAGAGCTGTTGCATAGATTAGGCGTTTTACATGCAAAACTTGCTTCGAGATACGAATTTTGAATTCACAGTTCACATGTAGTAAATCTATACTAAACTAATACTTTAATTTAACTATACCGGAAAATAAGTTTACTAATTGTTAACTTCAAAAATTTGCATTGTTTATTTTGTAAACATATCAAGATTTAACATATTTTAATAGAAAAAACAACAGGACAGGCATCACAAACAGGAAGTTACAGATTCTTTAACCTCTTAAGCCCTGAGGCCTATTTTCCGAAAATCCTATACTTTTACTTTAAGGCATTTCTCAGCTTTTACAAGGCCTAAACTGCAAATCTTGGTATCAAAATGAAGATAGGTTCTTGGGGAGTGGTGTGCATGAGTTAATTTGACAGTCAAGAACACAGGGTAAGAGTAATTGATGTTGAATTGGCCAAAAAATGAACTCCGCCCAAAAAAAAAAAATACTACATGTTTCCTCTAATATCTCCTTATTTTACTTATAACGAAGCAAATAAACACAATCAATTGTAACCACTACATGTCAAGAACATTTGTAGCAAGTTTGGTGTTCATACTACAAGAAACTAATATTCTGTAAAGGTTTTGATTGAACAAAGTTCAGGCGTAATCCATGTTGGCACAGTTTGGCACAATTTGGCACAATAATTGAAATATGGAAAAAATCTTGTCCAAAGCTTTAGCTACGTTCATAGTCTTGTTTTCTTGCTTATGGGACATGATTTCAGCAAAAAAAACTCCTAAAGAAACACTGTAAAGGGGGGGTAGAAGCTCATTTACGCCATCTTGCTGCGCTTTTGGGAACGTTTCACTCAAAAACGCTTTGACGCCGAGCTTCCGCGTGTCCCTACCCCCCCGACCATCTGTCCAATCCAGAAGATCTATATATCGACGGAAAGCTCTGATTCTATGGAAACCAATCAGCTCAACCATTTTGAGACTGACGGGATCGCCGACGAATCACACGACGCGCAGCGTGGAGAGACCACCTCTTACGCACGGCGAGTCATTCCATATTTGGTGACGTAATGACGCCACAAAGCTACAGAAATAATCTAAAATGGAGTTTCCGCGAAGCTATCGACGGACATAACAACAAACGGACTTTTATCGCTATGGAAATAACTTTTTGTTGAAAAAACGGCAAAGGTAAGTAAGACAAGATTTACATGCTTGCTTGGTTTTCGCTGGCGTTTTTTCGTGGAACTTTCGCTCCCTGCTCTGAAATACTTCATTCAATGTTAATGAGTTGCATATCACTGGATTCAGCTGGTTGTTAGCTTTCATTTAATGTAATGGTTCGGGTGTTTCCGTTTATATTGTGGATACATATCGCACATAAACAAAAACGTGGTCATGAATTATACTCCGGACATGTTGTTTATTTGCATGGCGTTCGAGCTGTGGTTAACGGATATGAAATTGAATTAGATACGTTTTTAGAGGAGTTTCCGCTGAACACAACAGTATTTAATATGGGTGGGTTATTCTCAGGGTTCGTGAGCTATGAGTGAAAATGTAACGCACAAGGGGGCAAGTCCCTGGTACCGGGGACTCTCGGGCTTAAGAGGTTAAGATCATTTCTTTGACCAGCCGATTGATTGGATCGAGCCATTCCAACCTCCCGTCTAGACGAAGTAGGAGCCAAAGTATCTAACCATTTTCCTCAAACACCAGGACCTCTTCCTCCACCGACACGGGTCGCAACTCACGGCTAACAAGTTGCCCCTTACAATGGGGAATCAAAAAAAAAGTTTGTTCTGGATCTTAGCAAGCGGTGTAGTGGTTGTGTCCAAAATATGCAGATGTAAGTGCAGTCTAGATTTAGTGTAACCCGCGTAAGGGGGGCTTAAGGGTTAATCTCTCTTGCCCAAGGAGAAGACCCTAGCACTACGGAGGGAAGGAGAGTGCCACTGTTCCTTTCACAGGCTGCCATCGCAAGGATGGGTCCTGCGCCGTACCCGGACTTCCGAAGTGTAGATTGATCCATAGTTCTCAAGAACCGGAAAAAGAGCAAATATTCCGTTAAAAAGTGCCATGTCAAAATACAGATCATGTGATGCCAGCGCATCATTTTGAGCAGTTTTATTGTGTTAAAAGGCATCTCAGAAAGAGAATGAACACATCTGAAATCATGCGCTACACTATAGAAGTTTAGTTTATCCATAGTTCTCAAGAACCGGAAAAAGAGCAAATATTCCGTCAAAAAGTGCCATGTCAAAATACGGGTCATGTGATGCCAGCGCATCATTTTGAGCAGTTTTATTGTGTTAAAAGGCATCTCAGAGAGAGAATAAAATCATCTGAAATCATGCGCTACACTATAGATGTTTAGTTTGATCCATAGTTCTCAAGAACCTGGAAAACGAGCAAATATTCCGTCAAAAAGTGCCATGTCAAAATACAGATCATGTGATGCCAGCGCATCATTTTGAGCAGTTTATTTTGTTAAAAGGCATCTCAGAAAGAGAATAAAATAATCTGAAATCATGCGCTACACTTCCGAAGTGTAGATTGATCCTTGGTTCTCAAGAACCGGAAAAAGAGCAAATATTCCGTCAAAAAGTGCCATGTCAAAATACAGATCATGTGATGCCAGCGCATCATTTTGAGCAGTTTTATTGTGTTCAAAGGCATCTCAGAAAGAGAATAAAATAATCTGAAATCATGCGCTACACTTCCGAAGTGTAGATTGATCCATAGTTCTCAAGAACCGGAAAAAGAGCAAATATTCCGTTAAAAAGTGCCATGTCAAAATACAGATCATGTGATGCCAGCGCATCATTTTGAGCAGTTTGATCGCGTTAAAAGGCATCTCAGAAAGAGAATAAAATAATCTGAAATCATGCGCTACACTTCCGAAGTGTAGATTGATCCTCAGTTCTCAAGAACCGGAAAAAGAGCAAATATTCCGTCAAAAAGTGCCATGTCAAAATACAGATCATGTGATGCCAGCGCATCATTTTGGGCAGTTTTATTGTGTTAAAGGCATCTCAGAAAGAGAATAAAATAATCTGAAATCATGCGCTACACTTCCGAAGTGTAGATTGATCCATAGTTCTCAAGAACCGGAAAAAGAGCAAATATTCGTCAAAAAGTGCCATGTCAAAATACAGATCATGTGATGCCAGCGCATCATTTTGAGCAGTTTTATTGTGTTAAAAGGCATCTCAGAAAGAGACTAAAATAATCTGAAATCATACGCTACACTTCCGAAGTGTAGATTGATCCATAGTTCTCAAGAACCGGAAAAAGAGCAAATACTCCGTTCAAAAGTGCCATGTCAAAATACAGATCATGTGATGCCAGCGCATCATTTTGAGCAGTTTTATTGTGTTAAAAGGCATCTCGAAAAGAGAATAAAATAATCTGAAATCATGCGCTACACTTCCGAAGTGTAGATTGATCCATAGTTCTCAAGAACGGGAAACAGAGCAAATATTCCGTCAAAAAGTGCCATGTCAAAATACAGATCATGTGATGCCAGCGCATCATTTTGAGCAGTTTTATTGTGTTAAAAGGCATCTCAGAAAGATAAAAAAATAATCTGAAATCATGCGCTACACTTCCGAAGTGTAGATTGATCCATAGTTCTCAAGAACCGGAAAAAGAGCAAATATTCCGTTAAAAGGTGCCATGTCAAAATACAGATCATGTGATGCCAGCGCATCATTTTGAGCAGTTTATTGTGCTAAAAGGCATCTCAGAAAGAGAATAAAATAATCTGAAATCATGCGCTACACTTCCGAAGTGTAGATTGATCCATAGTTCTCAAGAACCGGAAAAAGAGCAAATATTCCGTCAAAAAGTGCCATGTCAAGATACAGATCATGTGATGCCAGCTCATCATTTTGAGCAGTTTTATTGTGTTAAAAGGCATCTCAGAAAGAGAATAAAATAATCTGAAATCATGCGCTACACTTCCGAAGTGTAGATTGATCCTTAGTTCTCAAGAACGGGAAAAAGAGCAAATATTCCGTTAAAAAGTGCCATGTCAAAATACAGATCATGTGATGCCAGCGTATCATTTTGAGCAGTTTTATTGTGTTAAAAGGCATATTAGAGAGAGAATAAAATCATCTGAAATCATGCGCTACACTTCCGAAGTGTAGATTGATCCATAGTTCTCAAGAACCGGAAAAAGAGCAAATATTCCGTCAAAAAGTGCCATGTCCAAATACAGATCATGTGATGCCAAAGCATCATTTTGAGCAGTTTTATTGTGTTAAAAGGCATCTCAGAAAAAGAATAAAATAATCTGAAATCATGCGCTACACTTCCGAAGTGTAGATTGATCCATAGTTCTCAAGAACCGGAAAAAGAGCAAATATTCCGTCAAAAAGTGCCATGTCAAAATACAGATCATGTGATGCCAGCGCATCATTTTGAGCATTTTTATTGTTTTAAAAGGCATCTCAGAAAGAGAATAAAATAATCTGAAATCATGCGCTACACTTCCGAAGTGTAGATTGATCCATAGTTCTCAAGAACCGGAAAAAGAGCAAATATTCCGTCAAAAAGTGCCATGTCCAAATACAGATCATGTGATGCCAGCGCATCATTTTGAGCAGTTTTATTGTGTTAAAAGGCATCTTAAAGAGAGAATAAAATCATCTGAAATCATGCGCTACACTTCCGAAGTGTAGATTGATCCATAGTTCTCAAGAACCGGAAAAAGAGCAAATATCCCGTCAAAAAGTGCTATGTCAAAATACAGATCATGTGATGCCAGCGCATCATTTTGAGCAGTTTTTATTGTGTTAAAAGGCATCTCAGAAAGAGAATAAAATAATCTGAAATCATGCGCTACACTTCCGAAGTGTAGATTGATCCATAATTCTCAAGAACCCGAAAAAGAGCAAATATTCCGTCAAAAAGTGCCATGTCAAAATACAGATCATGTGATGCCAGCGCATCATTTTGAGCAGTTTTATTGTGTTAAAAAGGCATCTCAGAAAGAGAATAAAATAATCTGAAATCATGCGCTACACTTCCGAAGTGTAGATTGATCCATAGTGCTCAAGAACCGGAAGAAGAGCAAATATTCCGTCAAAAAGTGCCATGTCAAAATACAGATCATGTGATGCCAGCGCATCATTTTGAGCAATTTTTTTGTGTTAAAAGGCATCTCAGAAAGAGAATAAAATAATCTGAAATCATGCGCTACACTTCCGAAGTGTAGATTGATCCATAGTTCTCAAGAACCGGAAAAAAAGAGCAAATATTCCGTCAAAAAGTGCCATGTCAAAATACAGATCATGTGATGCCAGCGCTTCATTTTGAGCAGTTTATTGTGTTAAAAGGCATCTCAGAAAGAGAATAAAATAATCTGAAATCATGCGCTACACTTCCGAAGTGTAGATTGATCCATAGTTCTCAAGGCCCGGAAAAAGAGCAAATATTCCGTCAAAAAGTGCCATGTCAAAATACAGATCATGTGATGCCGGCGCGTCATTTTGAGCAGTTTTATTGTGTTAAAAGGCATCTCAGAAAGAGAATAAAAATAATCTGAAATCATGCGCCACACTTCCGAAGTGTAGATTGATCCATAGTTCTCAAGAACCGGAAAAAGAGCAAATATTCCGTCAAAAATGCCATGTCAAAATACAGATCATGTGATGCCAGCGCATCATTTTGAGCAGTTTTATTGTGTTAAAAGGCATCTTAGAGAAAGAATAAAATCATCTGAAATCATGCGCTACACTTCCGAAGTGTAGATTGATCCATAGTTCTCAAGAACCGGAAAAAGAGCAAATATTCCGTCAAAAAGTGCATGTCAAAATACAGATCATGTGATGCCAGCGCATCATTTTGAGCAGTTTTATTGTGTTAAAAGGCATCTCAGAAAGAGAATAAAATAATCTGAAATCATGCGCTACACTTCCGAAGTGTAGGTTGATCCATAGTTCTCAAGAACCGGAAAAAGAGCAAATATTCCGTAAAAAGTGCCATGTCAAAATACAGATCATGTGATGCCATCGCATCATTTTGAGCAGTTTTATTGTGTTAAAAGGCATCTCAGAAAGAGAATAAAATAATCTGGAATCATGCGCTACACTTCCGAAGTGTAGTTTGATCCATAGTTCTCAAGAACCGGAAAAAGAGCAAATATTCCGTCAAAAAGTGCCATGTAAAATACAGATCATGTGATGCCAGCGCATCATTTTGAGCAGTTTTATTGTGTTAAAATGCATCTCAGAAAGAGAATAAACTAATCTGAAATCATGCGCTACACTTCCGAAGTGTAGATTGATCCATAGTTCTCAAGAACCGGAAAAAGAGCAATATTCCGTCAAAAAGTGCCATGTCAAAATACAGATCATGTGATGCCAGCGCATCATTTTGAGCAGTTTTATTGTGTTAAAAGGCATCTCAGAAAGAGAATAAAATAATCTGAAATCATGCGCTACACTTCCGAAGTGTAGATTGATCCAAGTTCTCAAGAACCGGAAAAAGAGCAAATATTCCGTCAAAAAGTGCCATGTCAAAATACAGATCATGTGATGCCAGCGCATCATTTTGAGAAGTTTTATTGTGTTAAAAGGCATCTCAGAAAGAGAATAAAATCATCTGAAATCATGCGCTCCACTTCTGAAGTGTAGATTGATCCTTAGTTCTCAAGCACCGGAAACAGAGCAAATATTCCGTCAAAAAGTGCCATGTCCAGATACAGATCATGTGATGCCAGCGCATCATTTTGAGCAGTTTTATTGTGTTAAAAGGCATCTTAGAGAGAATAAAATCATCTGAAATCATGCGCTACACTTCCGAAGTGTAGATTGATCCATAGTTCTCAAGAACCGGAAAGCGAGCAAATATTCCGTCAAAAAGTGCCATGTCAAAATACAGATCATGTGATGCCAGCGCATCATTTTGAGCAGTTTTATTGTGTTAAAAGGCATCTCAGAGAGAGAATAAAATCATCTGAAATCATGCGCTCCACTTTTGAAGTGTAGATTGATCCTTAGTTGTCAAGCACCGGAAACATAGCAAATATTCCGTCAAAAAGTGCCATGTCCAAATACAGATCATGTGATGCCAGCGCATCATTTTGAGCAGTTTTATTGTGTTAAAAGGCATCTCAGAAAGAGAATAAAATAATCTGAAATCATGCGCTACACTTCCGAAGTGTAGATTGATCCATAGTTCTCAAGAACCGGAAAAACAGCAAATATTCCGTCAAAAAGTGCCATGTCAAAATACAGATCATGTGATGCCAGCGCATCATTTTGAGCAATTTATTGTGTTAAAAGGCATCTCAGAAAGAGAATAAAATAATCTGAAATCATGCGCTCCACTTCCGAAGTGTAGATTGATCCATAGTTCTCAAGAACCGGAAAAAGAGCAAATATTCCGTCAAAAAGTGCCATGTCAAAATAAAGATCATGTGATGCCAGCGCATCATTTTGAGAAGTTTTATTGTGTTAAAAGGCATCTCAGAAAGAGAATAAAATAATCTGAAATCATGCGCTACACTTCCGAAGTGTAGATTGATCCATAGTTCTCAAGAACCCGGAAAAAGAGCAAATATTCCGTCAAAAAGTGCCATGTCAAAATACAGATCATGTGATGCCAGCGCATCATTTTGAGCAGTTTTATTGTGTTGAAAGGCATCTCAGAAAGAGAATAAAATAATCTGAACTCATGCGCTACACTTCCGAAGTGTAGATTGATCCATAGTTCTCAAGAACCGGAAAAAAAACAAATATTCCGTCAAAAAGTGCCATGTCAAAATACAGATCATGTGATGACAGCGCATCATTTTGAGCAGTTTTATTGTGTTAAAAGGCATCTTAGAGAGAGAATAAAATCATATGAAATCATGCGCTACACTTCCGAAGTGTAGATTGATCCATAGTTCTCAAGGAACGGAAAAAGAGCAAATATTCCGTCAAAAAGTGCCATGTCAAAATACAGATCATGTGATGCCAGCGCATCATTTTGGGCAATTTTATTGTGTTAAAAGGCATCTCAGAAAGAGAATAAAATAATCTGAAATCATGCGCTACACTTCCGAAGTGTAGATTGATCCATAGTTCTCAAGAACGGAAAAAGAGCAAATATTCCGTCAAAAAGTGCCATGTCAAAATACAGATCATGTGATGCCGGCGCATCATTTTGAGCAGTTTATTGTGTTAAAAGGCATCTCAGAAAGAGAATAAAATAATCTGAAATCATGCGCTACACTACCGAAGTGTAGATTGATCCATAGTTCTCAAGAACCGGAAAAAGAGCAAATATTCCGTTAAAAAGTGCCATGTCAAAATACAGATCATGTGATGCCAGCGCATCATTTTGAGCAGTTTTATTGTGTTAAAAGGCATCTAGAAAGAGAATAAAATAATCTGAAATCATGCGCTACACTTCCGAAGTGTAGATTGATCCATAGTTCTCAAGAACCGGAAAAAGAGCAAATATTCCGTTAAAAGTGCCATGTCAAAATACAGATCATGTGATGCCAGCGCATCATTTTGAGCAGTTTATTGTGGTAAAAGGCATCTCCGAAAGAGAATAAAATAATCTGAAATCATGCGCTACACTTCCGAAGTGTAGATTGATCCATAGTTCTCAAGAACCGGAAAAAGAGCAAATATTCCGTCAAAAAGTGCCATGCAAAAATACAGATCATGTGATGCCAGCGCATCATTTTGAGCAGTTTTATTGTGTTAAAAGGCATCTCAGAAAGAGAATAAAATAATCTGAAATCATGCGCTACACTTCCGAACTGTAGATTGATCCATAGCTCTCAAGAACCGGAAAAAGAGCAAATATTCCGTCAAAAAGTGCCATGTCAAAATACAGATCATGTGATACTAGCGCATCATTTTGAGCAGTTTTATTGTGTTAAAAGGCATCTCAGAAAGAGAATAAAATAATCTGAAATCATGCGCTACACTTCCGAAGTGTAGATTTGTCCATAGTTCTCAAGAACCGGAAAAAGAGCAAATATTCCGTCAAAAAGTGCCATGTCATAATACAGATCATGTGATGCCAGCGCATCATTTTGAGCAGTTTTATTGTGTTAAGGCATCTCAGAAAGAGAATAAAATAATCTGAAATCATGCGCTACACTTCCGAAGTGTAGATTGATCCATAGTTCTCAAGAACCGGAAAAAGAGCAAATATTCCGTCAAAAAGTACCATGTCAAAATACAGATCATGTGATGCCAGCGCATCATTTTGAGCAGTTTTATTGTGTAAGGCATCTCAGAAAGAGAATAAAATAATCTGAAATCATGCGCTACACTTCCGAAGTGTAGATTGATCCATAGTTCACAGGAACCGGAAAAAGAGCAAATATTCCGTCAAAAAGTGCCATGTCAAAATACAGATCATGTGATGCCAGAGCATCATTTTGACCAGTTTTATTGTGTCAAAAGGCATTTCAGAAAGTGAATAAAATAATCTGAAATCAGGCGCTACACTTCCGAAGTGTAGATTGATCCATAGTTCTCAAGAACCGGGAAAAGAGCAAATATTCGGTCAAAAAGTGCCATGTCAAAATACAGATCATGTGATGCCAGCGCATCATTTTGAGCAGTTTTATTGTGTTAAAGGCATCTCAGAAAAAGAATAAAATAATCTGAAATCATGCGCTACACTTCCGAAGTGTAGATTGATCCATAGTTCTCAAGAACCGGAAAAAGAGCGTATATTCCGTCAAAAAGTGCCATGTCAAAATACAGATCATGTGATGCCAGCGCATCATTTTGAGCAGTTTTATTGTGTTAAAAAACATCTCAGAAAGAGAATAAAATAATCTGAAATCATGCGCTACACTTCCGAAGTGTAGATTGATCTATAGTTCTCAAGAACCGGAAAAAGAGCAAATATTCCGTCAAAAAGTGCCATGTCAAAATACAGATCATGTGATGCCAGCGCATCATTTTGAGCGATTTTATTGTGTTAAAAGGCATCTCAGAAAGAGAATAAAATAATCTGAAATCATGCGCTACACTTCCGAAGTGTAGATTGATCCATAGTTCGCAAAAACCGGAAAAAGAGCAAATATTCCGTCAAAAAGTGCCATGTCAAAATACAGATCATGTGATGCCAGCGCATCATTTTGAGCAGTTTTATTGTGTCAAAAGGCATCTCAGAAAGAGAATAAAATCATCTGAAATCATGCGCTCCACTTCTGAAGTGTACAGTGATCCTTAGTTCTCAAGCACCGGAAACAGAGCAAATATTCCGTCAAAAAGTGCCATGTCAAAATACAGATCATGTGATGCCAGC
>SRMA01001200.1:0-10148 GCA_007224835.1 Danionella cerebrum
AAAATGTGATCTAGAGATGTGGAAGAATAAAATTGTTTTCTGATGGGGGTTAAAAGAGGACAGTCAGCTAGAATATGTTTTATAGATAGAGGAACTTTACATAAGTGGCATTCAGCTCGACTATCTCCAGTTACTAAAAACTGGTGTGTGAGCCTAGAGTGTCCAATTCTGCATCTTGTAGAAATGACCTGTTCCCATCGATTGTTGAATTGTGTTTGTTTCTTTCCAATGTTAGGATTTATTTCATATAGTTTATTTTTGATGCACTGGTTCCATTCAGTCTGCCATCTTTTCCAATGTAAGAAGTGAGAAATGGTTTTATATCTGATGCTGGTATCTGGCATGGGGTTAGTTCTTGTTTTGTAGAGGCTTTGGCGATGCGGTCCGCTCGTTCATTTCCTGGAATTCCAATGTGTCAGGGTATCCAGTAGAAGAGTATGTGAAAAGATTTTCTTCTCAGATATGCCAGTTTAATTAGTATTTCTGTTATTATTGGGTGGTTTTTCTCATTGTTTTCCAGTGCCTCGAGGCATGATTTAGAGTCAGAAATGATGAGGTATTCTTTCCGGGTTCTGGTTTGGATGAACTGTAGTGCCATCAGTAAAGCCTTTGCTTCTGCTGTGAAAACTGAGCTGTGGTCTGAGATCCGGACTCCTTGTTCATGCCCTTTTGTTGTGAAGGCTGCAGCCACTTTGTTTCCAGATTTTGATCCATCTGTGTATACCATGATGTGGCTTGGGAAATTGTCCCTGAAGTCCAGTAGTCGTTGGTGGTAGATATTTGGGTGTGTTTTCGATTTTTGTTAGTTTCCTAAGTTGAAGTGAATATTGGGTTTTTGTTGGTCCCACGGTGGAATTTTGCACAAGTGCGTTTGTACCAGTGATTCGTAGTCAATTTTGAGGTTTTTCAGATGTGATTTCATACGCAATCCAAGAGGACGGATTTGCTTTGGTTTCTTGTTATAAAAAGTTAAAAGTTGATTTTTAAAAACTGGGGTAAAGGCTAGGTTTTCTTTGTTTGTCCTTAATTTTATTATATATTGCAGAGCTAGTTTCAGTCGTCTGTTTTCCAGTGATTGCTCATTTGACTCTACATATAAGCTTGGGATTGGTGATGTTCTGTAGGCGCCTAGTGCCAGACGAATGCCTTGGTGGTGTATGCTGTCGAGGGCTTGGATGTAAGATTTCCTAGCTGAGCATATAGATGATACTCCCGTAGTCGATCCTAGATCTGATCAGAGTTCGATATATGTTCATCAGGGTCGAACTATCTGCGCGCCATTTAGTTTTGGATAAAACCTTTAAAATATTCATGGTTTTAAAACATTTTTCTTTTAATGCTTTGATGTGGGGGATAAAAGAGAGTTTGTTATCAAAGATAACTCCAAGAAACTTGGTTTCTTTGGATAGTTTAATTGGGGTTCCATCCATAAATAGTTCTGGTTCATTGTGTAACGACCGTAGTTGGCAGAAATGAGTGCAGATTGTTTTTGCTTGCGAAAACTTAAAACCATTTTGCATTGCCCAGTTCTGTATTTTATTTATCTTCTGTTGAATCTTCCTTTCAATGGTTGCCATATTCTTGCTTTTATAGCATATGCAGATATCGTCTACATACAAGCTGCAGAGTACGTCGGTACCAATGATATTGGCAATATTGTTTATTTTAATATTAAAAAGGGTCACAGATAGGATACTTCCTTGGGGTACTCCAAGTTCTTGTTCATATCGATCTGATAATGTATTTGTGACTTTGACTCTAAAAAAATCTTTTGGCTAAAAAATTCTGGATAAAAATTGGCAGTCGCCCTTTAAAATTCATTCCATGTAAATCTTTTAAAATTCCCTGGTTCCAAGTTGTATCGTAGGCTTTTTCTAGATCAAAAAATACTGCTATTGCATGTTCTTTTCTGATGAAGGCATCTCGAATGTAGCTTTCGAGTGAAACAAGGTGGTCAATTGTACTTCGTCCTTTTCTGAATCCGCGTTGAGCGTTGCTGATATGTTTTTCCGATTCCAGCATCCAGACCAGTCGTTCATTGACCATTCTCTCCTTGGTTTTACACAGGCAGCTGGTCAGGGCAATAGGCCTATAGTTTGAGGGGTCACTGTGATCCTTTCCAGGCTTTGGAATAGGGATTATTACAGCTTCTTGCCCTGTTGGTGGGATATTTCCAGAAATCCAAATGGAGTTGTAGAGCTTAAGCAGTAATCTAAGAACAGTGGAGGGCGGATTTTTAATAAATTGATAGTGGACATCATCTGGACCAACGGCTGAGTCGTGAGATTTCTTCATAGCTTTTTGTAGTTCGCCCAATGTGAAAGGCTGATTATATGGTTCTTCATTATTTGAGTTAAAGTTAATTTGTCCTTTATGTCCATCGTGGAGGGCTCTGAACGCAGCACTGCGATTTTCAACTGAAGAATTACTTTCAAGTGTTTTTGCTATTTCGTTTGCTATTTCTTGCGCCGATGTCAAGATATCATCCTTTCGCTTAATGTGTTGTATTTGTGGACTGGTATTTTTTCCTTTCATTTTCCGAATCAGCTTCCACACTTTAGTTGGTGAAGTATTTGTTGACAAATTGGAAACAAATCTTCTCCAGCTTTCTTTTTTACTTTCATTTATTGTTCTTCTTGCTTGTGCCCTTTCCTTTTTGAGTTTAATAAGATTTTCAGTAGTTGGATGATTAGAGGAACATCTTTCGGCTTTTTTCCTCTTTTTAATAGCCTTCTTGCAATCTTCGTTAAACCATGGAGTTCGTTTAGTGGAGTTTTTCCAGGACGTTTTTGGGATGGATTCTTCAGCTGAGGGTTTTTGTGAAGTTTTCCATAGCATTTGGATCATCTTCAAGGAAACCTGCAAATTTCTCATCACATAGAGCTTTAAAATAAGCCCAGTTTGCTTTTTTTAATTTGCCACCTTTGCACTTTAAAATCTTCTTCTTGTCCTTTAATTGTTATAACTAATGGGAAATGGTCACTTCCACATAAATCAGGGTGGACTTTCCAGGATAAGTCTAAAAGGAGTTTGGGCTGACAGAGATCGATTGCAGAGTAGGTTCCATGTCCTGGGTGCAGATAAGTGTTTGAACCATCATTTAAAAGACATAAAGTGTTATTCTCAATAAAATCTTCTATTTTCCTTCCTTTCGCGTTGCACTGGTTGCTACCCCACAAATAGTTATGACTGTTAAAATCTCCCATTAAAATGAAAGGGGGAGGAAGTTGGGTAATAAGCTGGTTTAGCTCTGTGTGTTTTATATTTGCATCTGGAGGGATGTAGCGAGAACAAATTGTGATGGTTTTCCTGAGTGTCAATCTTACTGCAGTTACTTGTAGATTACTAGTGAGTTGGATATTGCTGTGAATTAAATCACTGCGTATTAGAATGGATGTTCCTCCAGAAGCACGCTTGTTACTGGGACCAAGGGTGTTCAAAATATTAAAATGTTTGAGAGAAATAGTGTTGTCTTTTGACAGTTGTGTCTCCTGAAGACATACAACAATGGGGTTGATGACAGTAATTAAGCGTTGTAGCTCTGTATAATTAGCCCGAACTCCACGACAGTTCCACCGAATAATCCGTTTTTCCATCACCTGTTTGGAAGGATGGGGACGTTTGTCTTCATTCTACCTCGGGGGGGATGGACTTCGACTAGGGCATTCTTTTTCTTTCATTTCTATATCTTTTGGTTCTTTTATTTTTGTAGGGTCATCCTTGGGATTTGCAGCCCTTTGTTTCTTGCTATTTTTTGTTCCTTTTTCATTTTCAACTGGACTTTGGTTCAGGTGTGTATCCTTAGTAAGTACTTCACTCTGCGTTCCTGAAGTCTTTGTTTTTGAAGGAGCAATATTAGTTTGGGGTTTGTCTTTATGCATCCAAGTGATGTCTGTCTGGCAGTCAATGGATCTTACGGTTTTTCTTACTGCATCAGCAAATGATTTGTTTATACTGAAGAAGGGGGTAGGAGCAACCAATTTCCTTGCTTCAGGGTAGCTGATCTTCTTGGTGCATCTAATCTTCTGTATTTCTTTTTCCCGGATCCACATTGGACATTGTTTTGGTGCAGCTGAGTGGTCCCCTGAACAATTACAACATTTGGATGGTTTTTCACAGGGTTCCTTGTCATGTCTTTCTTCACCACAGTTACAACAGATGTGTTTATTATTGCAACTGTTTGAACCGTGGCCATATTTCTGGCAATTAAAACATCTAAGGGGATTTGGGACAAAGAGGTCCACTGGTACACTTAAGTATCCGATCAGAAGTTTTTCAGGGATTGTTGGTTTGTTTAAGGTGATAATGTAGGTACTTGTTCTGATTGTTCGTCCTTCTCTTTTGATGGTAATTCTCCTTACGTTAGTAACTCCTTGAGGCTTCAGTTCTTCTTGTATTTCTTCTTCATCAACATCTTCAAGTTCTCTGGTCCGGATCACTCCTTTACTATAATTGAGAGTTGGGTGTGGTGATGTCTTCACAGGAACTGTTGCGATCATTTTTGCTTGAAGTAGGTTCTCTGAACTGGCTTTTTTATAACATTCAACAAGAATTTGACCTGATCGCGGTTTTTTCACTTCTTTAACTGTACCCGCTATACCAGCAATACCTTTCTGGATAGCAAAAGGAGACAGCCTAGTGATTTGATAGTCAGCAGAAGTTGATTCAATAATTATAAATTTTGGCCACCCATCATTTTTCGTCGTTGTGTCAATTTTTCCATTTGGGTTGTCAGTTTCTAAATCCGTCCGATGTCGTTTGTGGTTTGGTTTATTTGCCATATTTTTTAGTTTTCTTTTTCATCATCAGTACTCCTCACCCACCTTGGAGCCCAAAAAATAGGGATGCACAGAGCCGCGGAACTCCAGCAGATTAGGCATCAAGGATATACTGATGGTATACTCAAGCCAGTAAAAGCAACGGGTTGCTTTTTATAACTTGATTGACTCTAAGCCAAAGTGTCTTATAGATGTTTTAAGATCATTTCTTTGACCAGCCGATTGATTGGATCGAGCCATTCCAAACTCCCGTCTAGACGAAGTAGGAGCCAAAGTGTCGTGTTGGAAAGGTGGCAGCCGCAGCTAACCATTTTCCTCAAACACCAGGACCTCTTCCTCCGCCGACACGGGGCGCAACTCACGGCTAACAAGTTGCCCCTTACAATGGGGAATCAAAAAAAAAGTTTGTTCTGGATCTTCGCCAGCGGTGTAGTGGTTGTGTCCAAAATATGCAGATGTAAGTGCAGTCTAGATTTAGTGTAACCCTCGTAAGGGGGGCTTAGGGGTTAATCTCTCTTGCCCCAGGGAGAAGACCCTAGCACTACGGAGGGAAGGAGCGTGCCACTGTTCCTTTCACAGGCTGCCATCGCAAGGATGGGTCCTGCGCCGTACCCGGACTTTCGAAGTGTAGATTGATCCATAGTTCTCAAGACCCGGAAACAGAGCAAATATTCCGTGGCAAAGTGCTATGTCAAAATACAGATCATGTGATGCCAGCGCATCATTTTGAGCAGTTTTATTGTGTTAAAAGGCATCTCAGAAAGAGAATAAAATAATCTGAAATCATAAGCTACACTTCCGAAGTGTAGATTGATCCATAGTTCTCAAGAACCGGAAAAAGAGCAAATATTCCGTCAAAAAGTGCCATGTCCAAATACAGATCATGTGATGCCAGCGCATCATTTTGAGCAGTTTTATTGTGTTAAAAGGCATCTCAGAAAGAGAATAAAATAATCTGAAATCATGCGCTACACTTCCGAAGTGTAGATTGATCATAGTTCTCAAGAACCGGAAAAAGAGCAAATATTCCGTTAAAAAGTGCCATGTCAAAATACAGATCATGTGATGCCAGCGCATCATTTTTGAGCAGTTTTATTGTGTTAAAAGGCATCTCAGAAAGAGAATAAAATAATCTGACATCATGCGCTACACATCCGAAGTGTAGATTGATCCATAGTTCTCAAGAACCGGAAAAAGAGAAAATATTCCGTTAAAAAGTGCCATGTCAAAATACAGATCATGTGATGCCAGCGCATCATTTTGAGCAGTTTTATTGTGTTAAAAGGCATCTCAGAAGAGAATAAAATAATCTGAAATCATGCGCTACACTTCCGAAGTGTAGATTGATCCATAGTTCTCAAGAACGGGGAAAAGAGCAAATATTCCGTCAAAAAGTGCCATGTCAAAATACAGATCATGTGATGCCATCGCATCATTTTGAGCAGTTTTATTGTGTTAAAAGGCATCTCAGAAAGAGAGTAAAATAATCTGAACTCATGCGCTACACTTCCGAAGTGTAGATTGATCCATAGTTCTCAAGAACCGGAAAAAGAGCAAATATTCCGTCAAAAGTGCCATGTCAAAATACAGATCATGTGATGCCAGCGCATCATTTTGAGCAGTTTTATTGTGTTAAAAGGCATCTCAGAAAGAGAATAAAATAATCTGAAATCATGCTACACTTCCGAAGTGTAGATTGATCCATAGTTCTCAAGAACCGGAAAAAGAGCAAATATTCCGTCAAAAAGTGCCATGTCAAAATACAGATCATGTGATGCCAGCACATCATTTTGACCAGTTTTATTGTGTCAAAAGGCATTTCAGAAAGTGAATAAAATAATCTGAAATCATGCGCTACACTTCCGAAGTGTAGATTGATCCATAGTTCTCAAGAACCGAAAAAAGAGCAAATATTCCGTTAAAAGTGCCATGTCAAAATACAGATCATGTGATGCCAGCGCATCATTTTGAGCAGTTTATTGTGTTAAAAGGCATCTCAGAAAGAGAATAAAATAATCTGAAATCATGCGCTACACTTCCGAAGTGGTGATTGATCCATAGTTCTCAAGAACCGGAAAAAGAGCAAATATTCCGTCAAAAAGTGCCATGTCAAATACAGATCATGTGATGCCAGCGCATCATTTTGAGCAGTTTTATTGTGTTAAAAGGCATCTCAAGAAGAGAATAAAATAATCTGAAATCATGCGCTACACTTCCGAAGTGTAGATTGATCCATAGTTCTCAAGAACCGGAAAAAGAGCAAATATTCCGTCACAAAGTGCCATGTCAAAGTACAGATCATGTGATGCCAGCGCATCATTTTGAGCAGTTTTATTGTGTTAAAAGGCATCTCAGAAAGAGAATAAAATAATCTGAAATCATGCGCTACACTTTAGATGTTAAGTTTGATCCATAGTTCTCAAGAACCGGAAAAAGAGCAAATATTCCGTCAAAAAGTGCCATGTCAAAATACAGATCATGTGATGCAAGCGCATCATTTTGAGCAGTTTTATTGTGTTAAAAGGCATCTCAGAAAGAGAATAAAATCATCTGAAATCATGCGCTTTACTATAGAGGTTTAGTTTGATCCATAGTTCTCAATGTGGTATGATGAATTTCGCTTGGCGCTGATTATTCAATTAAATGCCGCTAGCCAATGGCGTTCCACAATTTGCCATATAAAGGGACTCCTATTTTCGATCCCTCCGTGTGTTCCCATGGGTGCCGGCTTCGTGTGCCAGGATCGTTTCCCGACCGTATCATTGCTAGATCGCAACAGTATTGCTTTCTGCGCGGTGGCTGCGTGTGCTGATCGGCGTCTCGGCTGTAAACACACCTGTAATCTCTGCTTCAGGCGTAGCGATCAATCATTCACTGGCGTGCAAAACAGCCTCTGCTCGGAGGCTCAGAGGAGCCTCCGCCAACAAACCTCGCCTGAAAAGTCTGCCCTAATTAGTTATAGACACTGCTGCTTTGCTGACCCGGAAGCACGGGTGGGATTCCCCTATTGCGTCACTGATTTGAGGCTTCCCCGTGGTTGCCAGCGCTGCTGCGGCTGTGGCGCTGCCTGAGTGGAGAACACAAACAACTTATACCCGCTCTACAAGCTGTGGTTCTGCAACTCAGGACTAACCTCTCCAACGTGCTTTCTAACTGTGGACTAAGGTTTCTCTTCCCTGCCCACCTGGATATTCCGTTTTTATACAATTATAGTGAACTCTTATGTGCTGGATTATTTGTTTTTAAGCAATTGTGCGCGCGCGTGTGTGTGTGTGTGTGTGTGTGTGTGTGTGTGTGTGTGTGTGCGTGTGTGTGTGTGCGTGTGTGTGTGTGTGTGTGTGCGTGTGTGCGTGTGTGTGTGTGAGTTGTGCCTTTTTTTACAGGGTGCTGGTGTCGCGTGGAGCAGCGGGTCAGTGGAGCCAATCTTAGGGTGGCGAGTGCTGTGACCACGAGTGATTTTGGGGTTTGGTGTCTTGTGCTGTTTTCCCGTCCGGGGGAGGATTGCTGTGTGAGTGTGGGCGTTGGCGTCTAGTAAGGCCCTGCTGCCGGCTGCTCCACCCGCTACCAGTCCCGAGAGCGAGAGCTCATTCAGTCTCTCTTTTAAATAGCCTAGCACGTACATTTTTAATTAGTATTTTCACATTTAATAAAAATTGTCTAATTCTGACCCCCGCCTCTTGCCCTTACTTTTACCCGGCTTCACGTGTCTGCGTGCCCTTTTAGTTTATTGGTCAAATTGTTTAAATCCACTTGCTAAAATTCTGGACTCTCCTTTGTCAAAAATATATATATTTGACACTCCTCCCTCCTGATACCAGGAGACCAACAAATCTGTGCCCCCGGGCTGGTTCGGCGCTGGCCTGGCGCGGCCACATCAAGAACCGGAAAAAGAGTAGTTATTCCGTCAAAAAGTGCCATGTCCAAATACAGATCATGTGATGCCAGCGCATCATTTTGAGCAGTTTTATTGTGGTAAAAGGCATCTCAGAAAGAGAATAAAATCATCTGAAATCATGCGCTACACTATAGATGTTCAGTTTGATCCATGGTTCTCAAGAACCGGAAAAAGAGCAAATATTCCGTCAAAAAGTGCCATGTCAAAATACAGATCATGTGATGCCAGCGCATCATTTTGAGCAGTTTTATTGTGTTAAAAGGCATCTCAGAAAGAGAATAAAATAATCTGAAATCATCGCTACACTTCCGAAGTGTAGATTGATCCATAGTTCTCAAGAACCGGAAAAACAGCAAATATTCCGTCCAAAAGTGCCATGTCAAAATACAGATCATGTGATGCCAGCGCATCATTTTGAGCAGTTTATTGTGTTAAATGGCATCTCAGAAAGAGAATAAAATAATCTGAAATCATGCGCTACACTTCCGAAGTGTAGATTGATCCATAGTTCTCAGAACCGGAAAAAGAGCAAATATTCCGTCAAAAAGTGCCATGTCAAAATACAGATCATGTGATGCCAGCGCATCATTTTGAGCAGTTTTATTGTGTTAAAAGGCATCTCAGAAAGAGAATAAAATAATCTGAAATCATGGCTACACTTCCGAAGTGTAGATTGATCCATAGTTCTCAAGAACCGGAAAAAGAGCAAATATTCCGTCAAAGTGCCATGTCAAAATACAGATCATGTGATGCCAGCGCATCATTTTGAGCAGTTTTATTGTGTTAAAAGGCATCTCAGAAAGAATAAAATAATCTGAAATCATGCGCTACACTTCCGAAGTGTAGATTGATCTATAGTTCTCAAGAACCGGAAAAAGAGCAAATATTCCGTCAAAAAGTGCCATGTCAAAATACAGATCATGTGATGCCAGCGCATCATTTTGAGAAGTTTATTGTGTTAAAAGGCATCTCAGAAAGAGAATAAAATAATCTGAAATCATGCGCTACACTTCCGAAGTGTAGATTGATCCATAGTTCTCAAGAACCGGAAAAAGAGTAAATATTCCGTCAAAAAGTGCCATGTCAAAATACAGATCATGTGATGCCAGCGCATCATTTGAGCAGTTTTATTGTGTTAAAAGGCATCTCAGAAAGAGAATAAAATAATCTGAAATCATGCGCTACACTTCCGAAGTGTAGAGTGATCCTTAGTTCTCAAGAACCGGAAAAAGAGCAAATATTCCGTCAAAAAGTGCATGTCAAAATACAGATCATGTGATGCCAGCGCATCATTTTGAGCAGTTTTATTGTGTTAAAAGGCATCTCAGAAAGAGAATAAAATAATCTGAAATCATAAGCTACACTTCCGAAGTGTAGATTGATCCATAGTTCTCAAGAACCGGAAAAAGAGCAAATATTCCGTCAAAAGTGCCATGTCAAAATACAGATCATGTGATGCCAGCGCATCATTTTGA